>NW_012193101.1:2095727-2129065 GCF_000504015.1 Erythranthe guttata
CGTATCATGGTCGCCTCATTTCTGAGATATGCCCGCGGAAAAGATTAATAGTTGATGGGAATTGTTGTAATTACCGAAACTGTAAAGATTTTTTTACGTAATCTGAACTTACCTCAGTTGGTGACGGTAATTTTACCCATATATATATATATATATATATATATATATATATATATATATATATATATATATATATATGACATAAAGCAATGTCATGAATCTACACATGCTAAAAACTAGCAATTTTGTCATGGTAAAGTGGCAACATATAATCTTTATAACTGTCCTTTGGAGTTTGTCAGTTACAATATGATTACAGTTATTAAAGCAAAAATTTGTACTTCAAATGTTCACAAAATCTTTAGGTGAAATTGCATTTATTTTTTGTTTATTTAATCTCTTTTTATACTTCAACTATCCTAATTTATATACATATTTTTTTATTTGGTGAAATTAATTATTCTTTTTCATGCAGGTAAAGATGTATGAACTAGGAAAAAAAGAAAAAAAAAGGAAAGGGGAGAAATCAAAGTGTGGAAGAAGTACTTAATATAATATAGTGGGGGGTGGGCTTTTACTTTATAGTTTGAAAGGGGAGATAGATATTTCATATTAGGACAAGTGTGAAAAGGAGTTTGATCAACTGTAAAAAAGACAGAAAAAGTGGTGGATCTTGGTGGATTCTTTTGCCGGCCAGCCGCCAGGCACGGCGGCAGCCACTATACTTAATTCTGGTCAAACAAACTATTATAATCCCCTTTTTTCACTTGTTACTCTCTCTTCTTTTTCTTTTTTCTTTTTTTTTTAAATATGGGGAAAGTGTGTTAATTAGTGTATCCTTAAATTTCTTGGTTAGTGCCTATTTTTTACTATTTTTGTTTTTTTTTTGGGTGTTGTTTTGTTTGACTTCCCCACGGTATATCATATGTTTTTGGATGGGAAAATTATTTGAAAATGCAATTTTAATGGGGAAATTTGCATTGATGACTCATCATTTTTATGTTAAAGAAATGCAACCTTTAGCTTTATATTCATTCTTATTCCATATTTTAGCATGAAATCAAGAATATTTTATTCTATTTTTGTGTGATTTGTTTGTTCATAGTTAATTGGTTGTGTTTCATCATTATTTTTTTATTTACTTGTTTATTATTGTATTAATAAATTTAAGTTAAGTGTCCACCTATATAGTACGATACTGGAACACAAACACGACAAGAGGAAAACGAACACGGGAAATTTTCATTTATGAGAAAATGTGTAAATATTAAACAATACAACGGTTGTGTTTGCAAGATATTATGCAAAAGCAAAAGTTAGTGACTGTAGATTAAATATTAAATGCTTATCTCTAAAAGTTTTAGTTGTATTGCTAATACATTGGAAAAATAACTTTAACAGAAAAAAATAGATACAAGAAAAAAAAAATAGTTTAAAAGAGTTTATTTTAAAAGAAGTAAAAACAAAAGCTAATTTTCCAAACACCTAAAAATATATTCTGAATTACAAAAGCTCAAAAGTTGTTTCTAAAAGCTTTTGCTAACACCACCTAACTACTTACTATGCAATAATTTAGAGTAAGCAATTCTTTTTTTTTTTTTTTTCAAATTGATTTAATTATGTCGATTTTCATGACTTTGTTTGTTCACCTTTTTCAACCACTTGCTTGTTATATTGTATATCCTTTGTTTTATATGTATAATCCAAGTCACACGCACAAACATGTACACATACTTATGTGTGTCTTATGTGTATATGACGTGTTTACTTTTGTATGTTACAAATATGTATATTTTTGTGTCTACATGAATAGTGGCGAATCCAAAATATTTTATAAGGTGACGATTTTTTTTTCCCGAACCGATTCAAAACTTATTACCCCAATTATTTTAGAGGCATTTATGATTTTTTTTAAATGCAAAAAAGTACACATTTATTGATTTTATTTAAAATTATATGAATTTTAAACCATAATATTTTATATAGTAAGATGGATATGAAAAAAATTATATAAATTTACTTAAGAGTTAAGAGTATGGAGAAAAATAAAATTTTGAAAGAGCCAAAACCGATATATACGAAAAAAATTGAGGGCCTAAACACTTCAAATTTTGAAATGCTAAATATTGTTTCATTTTTAGTGTTACTGCTTTTTATTTTTATTTTTTAGAATTTTTCTAACTTTTAATAATATTTTGGTTATTTTCTCGGCTTTTTACGTTCACTCCCAACGAAAGATACGACTCTGACACCATATTTTATTGAGAAAAGGTAACAAAGATAAAATACGAGAATGACCACTTCATCTAAAATTATTTAAGTTTTTAACGAGAATCATTTAGAATTTATGTCACGATACTACTCTCATACAAAATAAATTTAATATTATTTTTTGATTAATACGACAAATATATTAAAATAAACTAATTTTTCTTTTTTATTTATTTTTTTTTGACTAAAAATAAACTAATTTTCTAATCGTACATTACATGCATAATGTCATGATTTAGATAAACCCAAACATGGAATCTGCTTTATTAATAAGCATTCTCTTGACTAAAAAAAGAAAGAAAAAGAAGCTTATCCTTAAGTTCTGTTTGGTAGCTCTTATTCACACATAATTCACAAATGTATTATTCATTGTATTAAGATATGTGGTGGGGTTTAAGTAGCTAATTAGGACAACCATCCAAACCTAACTTAGCTATACTTGTCGATGGAAAATTAGATGTTAAACCTGATTATTTATACTGTGTAGATTTCAACTGTAGATTTGATTAAATAACTATTTACTAAAGCACACACACATATGAGTGTGTGCGTGTGATTATGTATGAATCTACGGTTAAAATTCGTCCAGTATAAATAACCAGATGCAATATCGAATTATCCAGATGATGATTATGACTTGTGGGGCTTAAAGAATTCCCCTTTCCCACTCCAATTATGCACTCTTACTTAGTTTAATCAAAACAACAACTTGGTTAATCTAATAAAATCAAAGACAAGACACAAACAAAAAAATAAAAAATTAAATAAAAAATGAAAAGGGTAAAATAGCTTATTATTAAATTGAAGCACTCAAGTCAATCCAAATGAATTTTATTATATTGTATTCATCTAACCACAACCATAATTATAAAGTGTAATGTGAGGCTTTATATTAATCAATTCTTGATTACTAGCTCTTTATCTTTATCTATTTTTTTTTTAAATAAAGGAAGAAGAAAAACGGCAATGATGGTCTCTTACGGCGGAACTTTTTTTCGAGGTGAAATGCGGATTTTATTAGACGATAATCGTCACACTGGGAGGTAAAAACGAACACTGCGAACCAACCAAGTCCAAATCACTCGCAAGCTAATTACATTGAAGTTTGTCGAATATAAATCGTACTCGTTAGAAATCACATTTCGTTTGTTCTTCTGCTCTTTGCTGGAAACGTACATCGGGGCATAAAAAAATGACAAATTACGAGACTGTGAAAGGCGAAAAAAATGACGAAATAAATAGGAATTCAATTGCAAGATACAAGGTGCAATTATACATTTATTCTTTTGAAACAACAAAGGGAGAATTATTTAAATTATCAACTCAAGAACACAAAGAAGCTAACAACAGTAATAAAACCTAAAGACACATTACACGTCGCCAGACGAAAAACAACAAGAAGCTCTGCCAAAAAAAGACTAGGTTTATATGAAATTTAAAGCCATTCCGCCTTTCACTCCTTCACTAAAACAGTAAATAATTTCAAGAACACACACAACTGTAGGATAAAGACATTCGTCGTAATAGGCAAGTAAATGCAAATGCCGCAATGTAGAGAGGGAGTCGAGAGAATGTGTACTTAAAGAGGAACCTGTGCCTGCTCGTTTGTAGGCACCTCGAGAGGTTCTTGTAAAGCTGGATTAATCGGGAAAAGCATACATTGCGCGTATTGTGCCATTAATTGGTCAATAAGCACCAGTGCCACCATTGCTTCCACCATTGGAACAGCTGTATGGCAACCATCAAAGCATACATATAAGTGGCCCAATTATTTGATTTATTGAATTGTGTGCAACAGATTTACAGACGAATCCATAGTTCAGAATTCAAATACCATTCAATTCAACATAAAAAAACGAGAAAAAATATTATGTCTATAGTTCAGGGGTGTACCTCTTGGAACAACACAAGGATCATGGCGACCACGAGCTATGAGTTCCGTGTCATGTTTGTCTCTAGTCACAGTATTCTGCTTCCTCTGCAAACGAATAAGAAATGTTTGATATAAGCATATTTGAAAGAACGTGGTACATAGCTAATCATTAGGTGGATACATCCCGGCAGTTCAAAGGTTCAAAATAGTGTTTAATGAGGCAATTACACAGAAACGTCTTATCTCTGTGGTCGAACCTGGTTTGCCACAGAGAAAAGAGAGATACTGAACTACATATTATTTCATTTCTTTCGTCGATAGGGATCCGGTTCAAACTAAGAGCAGCCTTACAAACCTTAAATAAACCTACCAAGGCCATAAATATTTTCTGCAAATTTATCTGGCATCCAAAAAGCTTATATTGTCACGGCAGTAAGGCTAAATCGCTCAATAATTAGAAATAATAAGCCTCATAATCACATCTGCCAGCTTGATCCAATCCAAGAATGGAAAACCCAAACTTAAGGATTTGGAATTGCAACAATGGCAAGTCAGCTAGATCAGCCACAAGTTATACAGTTGCATAAAACAATAAATGAGGCTTGAGCATTTGGATACGTTATGATGACAAGTGAGCTAGAGCAGCCTCAAAATTTGCTTGAGGTATAATTCCTACCAACACAAACTGATACATAACCCCTAATGAATGACCATTTCTTATATTTTTGATAGAGTTGAGCAGCCAGACAAATAAAAACATGCGTGCAGGACAAAGGAGAGAGAAAGAGGGCATACAGAGATTGTTGATGTTGGCTTGAAAGCTACTCTCATGTTGATGGTTTCTCCATTTGATATTCCACCCTAAAAATCGATACAATCAATAATCATAGGTCTGATGCAGTGGAAAATCATAAACAACAGCTCCTATATTTGTGATTTAAGAATCTTTACCTGTATTCCACCAGATCGGTTGGTCTTTGTCCTAATTCGTCCCTGTTCATCCATATAGAATTCATCGTTATGCTCACTACCAGTCATAAATGTACCTGGTTGATTTTCATCGGAAGAAATTAGAACTTCAACAAATGTCTCTTCAGAAAAATATTCTTATCAAGAAATTCCTAAACTAGTTAAATGATTATCGAATTATTCCAACTGAAAAATCAGAAGTTGGTGTGCTTTTTTCACCTGCGAATCCACTGCCGAACTCGAATCCCTTTGTTGCAGGTAGTGACATAGCAGCTTTTGCCAATTCTGCCTCAAGCTTATCAAAAACAGGAGAACCAAGTCCCTATACACAAACTGATATTCAGTGTTTTTTTCATGGTATTTTCAAAATTTAAAACTGATGAACCATGAGAAATCCAGCAGTGCATTAATAAGAAAATCACAACTGTGCGGAGCAGAGAGTTTGCCGGAGAGGAAGGGAGGGAAAGAAAGGTGAGTTTACCCGTGGGACATTCCGAACAATGCAGGTAACAACACCGCCAACAGAGTCACCTCTCACTCTGACAGCATCAATAGCAGCAATCATTTTTTCCGCATACTCGGGATTCGGGCACCTTACAATATTACTCTCTATCTGGAAAAAATAGAATTATAAGGAAATTTATTATGTCAAGAAGGACTAATAGTTTCCAGCACAAAATAGAAAATAAAAAAGAAATCATAAAAATATCAGACAAGAAAATTAAAGACTGAACAGGAATGAAAATTGGGCAACTCGAGCAAACTTTCTAGTTATAATTGTCAAAACCAAGTTAGATTTATTGATACGGCAATTTGACCTGCATCTATTCTTTCTGTTCATCCATATGGTTTAACCAAGCTGAGCATCTTACATATAACTGCTCATCTGTGAGTTTATATGACAAATAAAAATTACTCATTAAAGATTCTCATTCCTTGTAGCAGATCCTGATTAGATAATCAGCAACCAAGACTTAATTAAATATAGCAGTTTGGGATTTGCTTAACATTCAATGTCTTTTAAGCTCCTAGGCTGACTAAGAAACGTTACACGGGAATGATGTGCAGTAAATAATAATCAACAGTTCTCTAGACAGTGATGGATTACTGCTACACCTGTCCAGCACTTCCTTACACACGAATCATTACCATTGATAATATGCAGAAAATAAGTCAAAAAAATTAAACTTCATTATACCTGATCAAGGGTCACAGTTTCATCGTTAACAAGGTTTTCGGGAAGGACAACATTGTGAACTTGAGAAACATACGCAAGAACCTGTCATAGGGAGCATGGGAAAATAAAATTAGGAAATAACAGAAAATCCATAGCCATGTCCACAGGATAGTGAAGGAAAAAGGGTATTCAGGCATTTGTACACAGGCAATTGTTACAAGTTTTAAGGCGTTAATGAAGGAAAAAGGGTAGCAGGCACTCTATTTACATCAAAAACCCTATCACAAAAGATTCAAGGGAATTTATAATTATACAAACATATAATTGATTCGCATATGAATGTGCAAATATATATTTGGTGATCATCAATAGCAATATAATACAATTATATCTGACACCAAACTGAAAAACTTACTTCCGTCCCTGCATATTGCTTTAAAATCTTCTTGGCGATAGCTCCCGCAGCAACTCTCCCAATGGTTTCTCTTGCAGAAGATCTACCACCACCCTAGATTCCAAAACCCCAAAACATAAACAACAAGTTGATCTTGAAGAAAGATTTAGTAACATTTCATGCTATTAAGCATAAAACTTCTAAAGTAACGTTCAAAGATACAGATGATATCACGATTGTTCAATCAAGGGTAATAGGAGAGTAGTACCTGCACCGATCTAACACCATATTTGAAATCATAAGTTGCATCTGCATGAGACGGCCTATAAGCTAGTGACATTTCAGTATAGTCCTGTAAAAATCGACAAAGGAATTTGCATGAGCACCATGATAACATTCTTGCAAGTCTGTTAAAATAACTCCCTGAAGGTTTGAGCAAGAATTATTTTTACAGGGAATCCAAAGCATCGAAGTACTTGACCTATATTTAAAACATTAGACCTAGCAACTATCACGATAAATGACCAAAGACCCATAGCTCTGAAATAGTGCAGTTATAAACTAGCCAATCCGTTAACAACTCTTATATTATTTCTCTCATTTTGGCACCTCATCCACCCAGAGTAGGGTTAAGAAACAAACCAAGTTACTTGATATTCAGTTTAAGATTGATCACTAAAAGCTCACTTAAGCTCAGTTCATTATTATAACAAACCCAGCTTGATCACCTTTTTTCCATTTGACATAAGATATGTATAAGAAATTCAAGCTAATCGAGCTCAATTTGTGTTTGACTCTACTGAAGTTTGTTCGATCTCAACTCAATTAATAATAATATAAAACTTAAACAAAATTTCTGAAACTCGATAAAAAAACAAACTTAAACATTAACGTGTTCAACTCGATTAGGTTAATTTACACCACTACCCCAGAGGGGCCCAGAAAACGCAACTGGATATGAATAGGATATCTTAGGTGCTTACATTTCCTCGTTGATCTGTATTGGGCACTTCTACCTTGATTGGAGATCCAGTGGTGAACCCTACAGTAGGTAAATTCACCAGTTTGCTTTAAGAATCACAAAGACCCCCAATCTATATGAAAGGTGCAAAAATATAAACAGCTCAAGGGAAAGAAATGAATAACTAACCATCAGCAATCCCTGAAGCTATTTTGCAAGTGTCAGTCTCTTTTCTAGGAGTGGTTATTCTGCTCTGACCTGGCCTCCTAATAATTTACAATAAAATCACATGATCAGCCTAATTCATTGGTAAGTGGTAACTTATCAGAAACAAAACACATCCTGTTAAAGTCACTGCTTTCAGGTCTCATTACCATATCTTGAGTAAAAAATCAGGTATATCTTAACCAACAGGACCACATCTCAGTGAATAAAATTATCTATCTTATTTATATTTCACTCTTGAAAAGGTTTCAAACAACACTAGAGCAGAAAACACAGTAGCCAAAAATATATACCTTCTATCAAGATCTCCTTGTATATCTTCTTCCGAGAGGGGAAGTCTAGGCGGGCATCCATCAACAACACACCCTACACCACCACCATGAGACTCTCCAAATGTTGTAACACGGAAGTAATTTCCATAAGTGCTACCGGAGGCCTGTATTTCTGTATAAAGTAACCATACAAATATTATTAATTGGTCATACATGACATTCAACATCAACAGTATGTAAACTTATCATTGCTATCCTAAAAAAAATAGTGCAAGTTGAATGTTTTTAGTGAAGTTACAAAACTTACTCAACTTCTTCAAGCAAAGTGTACTAGATGCTTTATAATTAGCAGAATATTAAATCCAATGTAATAGAAGCTGAGGCAAAATCACAACTACGGAAGTGATAATATTGCATTACTCCTCCATTTTAAACTGACAAGTGGGATATCTATGTGATGCTTCACATTTCATTTTGTTGGAATTTTCCCAATTAAGAGAAATCAACAGACAGCCTCAAAAGAAACTATCCTGAAAGTTGCTGCTGGAAACATATGGGTATTTCAATTTGGATATGTGAAATAATAGATAATCTAATGTCAAAATCAGACAGTCCTTTTTCAATGACATACCAAGAGCATGTTTCCCAGTAAAACTAGATGTCTGTATTGAGTATTCTTGTATTGTATTCTTCCTCTTTCTCCTATAAACCCATTACTAAAAGCAATACGATCTACTGATCTAGAAGGAAAGACAATTTCTGTAAGGGCAGCCACTCATACGTGCATGGAAATGAGGGAAATGCATCAACAGAATTATTCAATGACTCTATCGGACCACCTTTCTAACGGGTCGTAAATCTTCAAATTTACTTGGTTCATTTACTTCAACTATGGAAGCTGAGCATATTAAGATAGTGATGTTAAATCAAGCTTATTACAATGGGTTAAACAAGCAAGCATTTAAACTTCAGCTTAAGCATGTTCATTTGGATATTTGTTAAAAAAGGATAAACAAGTGAATTACGAGCTTTATTCAAGGGCTCAATCAAATAACAAACACATGGTATCAAAATCCACTCCGCCTGTTCACATCAAGCAAAACACCAACAACAATCAAGGAAAACAACCAACAATCACTATTCAACATTTTCATAAGAAACAGACGGAAATTCGAAAATCTAATCAGTAAAAACTAAGAGAGAAAAAGGATCGGAAAAAAAAAAAAAAAAAAAAAAAAAAAGCTCACCGAAGCGTTTGGATTGGGATCGGCGAGCAGGGAGCTGGAGGCTCTGTGGCGGCGGCGATTGGAGGGAAGCGAGGCGAGCGGATCCGGCAGAGGTGGACGGAGCTCCGAGGAAATGGTTGGTTGAGAGGTTCGACGCCATTGATACGACGCCGTTCTTCGAATTGGGATTGGGATTGGGGTTGTTGGTAATTGATCTCTGTGGTTTGGTTTGGTTTGGTGAGTAGAGTGGGCGGAATTGTTTCACTGGTCGAGAAATTGAAGAATTTATACCAATATTTATATATATTTATATATAAATATATATTTATAATGTGGTAGTTGGTTTACGAAAAAAATAGTTGGGTGAAATTTTTGGGGCCCACACGAAGGGTTGGCCTTCACCTACCACTCTTCGCCACGTTTTCTTTAAGATCATTTCATTATTATTATTATTATTAGTGTAAATTACAACCAACCCCTGAGGTATGGTCAATTTACGAAAAATCTCTCTTGTTTAGATAATTACATCTATCCATCAACTATGATTTTTTTCTTACACCTCCCCCTTATGGTGTCAAATTCAACATAATCATCTGGATTTCGTGGAATGTGCTCTAGTTTGTACTCGTTTTTTGTAAAAATACAGTTTCTGATGCATCACAATCTGATATATACAAGCCAAAAAAATACATATTATGATCATCTTGCTTCAAAATGTGGAGTTCAAATGGGATAAAACGGGTACAAAAGTGATAATATTCCATATAATCTAGAAGATTCCACTAAATTTTATAGTTGAAGGGGTGGTTGTAATTACCCAAACAGAAGGGGAATTTTCGTAATTTGACCATACCTCAGGGAGGTGGTTGTAATTTACCATTATTATTATTATAATAATAATAATAATAATAATAATAATAATTATTATTATTATTATTATTATTATTATTATTATTATTATTATTATTATTATTATTATTATTATTATTATTATTATTATTATTATTATTATTATTATTATTATTATTATTATTATTATTATTATTATTAACATTAGATAGTTTTACATGATTGTCGATTGAGCTACACATAATAACATAAAACACCAGTATATAGTTATTTATGTAGATTTACGATTCAAAATCACATAGTGTATTTCACCAGATGTAGGATCTCATGAGTCTCTCTCATAATACTGATACTAGACTAAAACTTAGTTGGTTAAATGTACATCTGATACAAAAAATAGGAGTCCAGAGTTGGTTGCTAAAATGATTCTCAGATCTCCAGTCCACCAATGGTTTATTTTTCTGCACAAACTTATGATATTAAGTATAACAAAATTCATTGCAATGACATATTCTTCTACACTAACAAAATGTTCAGAAGTAATCCAAACAATAGAACAACCAAAACAACTCTTATTTATTTATTTATTTTAATATTATAATAAATAAATAAATAAAAGGTTGTCCAACAACATATAGTTATTTAACCGAAAACAAAACAGCAACATAAATTTACAACACTTGAGAAAACAACGGAAATATATGACGGTGGCTACAAAATGTCGTCGAACGACAAACCAATGTAGAATCTATCAAGTGTCTTTGCTCGAATACAATAAAGAAGTTCATAGGAAAGATCCGGTGCAAGCGACTGGAAGATGTTGTGGGTGCTATAGGGTGTATAGCTAGGCATGCATTAAAACCGAGTACATATATCAGCCGAATAAATTTAAGGAATTCAAAAATAATATGAAATTGCTAGAACCAATTTTGTACACCGAAATTAGATCGATCATCCGCCCGATTAGACACATTGGAGTAATGCCTATGAGTCATGCCGTCACCAATTTTATGAACACATGAATGCCGAAAAGAATCACACGATGATTTCTTGCGCCATAGAAGTTTGCTAGAAAGGGAATTAACGATCGATGATAAATTTTCTTAAAAAAAATTGATGATGATTTTTTTCTTTTCTGGAAAAAGAACGGTCGATGATAAATAAATGAGAACAATGGAATTAGGTTTAAAGTTTTACAAAATGTTTTTCTTCATTTATTAATATGATTTCAAATTTGTTGATTTGTTATTAAGGTTTAAATTATTAATTTTCCATTAATTTTTTTTAATTAAAAGGGGACTTTTTCGTAATTTTACTTATATACCAGGGTTCATATTTTTTTTTTCTGGGTACGTACTTATATGATGTGGCAGTTTTTTATTGGTTAATTGTGGTCCGAGAAGTACAACCCTCTCGTACCCTAGACAACCCATGTTTTATCGGCCAACCGACTCACTTTCGATCTGTTTTTTTTTTTTTTGTTTTTGCCGATAATTTTTTTGTTGGCCCGATAATTACCGACTCAACTCATGCTCAGCCCTAAAATGTACCATCTATTACAAGATTATTACTATATATTAAGAAGCTTTTCACTTATATAATATTAGATGGGATTTATTAGAATTTTTAAATACGTACCATCTTATAAATTGAACGAACCGTTAAATTTACACGTTGTACACGAACCAGGACTACAAAAAAGATTATTTAAGTGAGACTATTAATTAATCTGCATTATCATGTATCCATTTAATTTAAAAAAAAAAATATAAGCATAATGCAAATTCTACTTTAAAAAATTCCAAAACATAGAAACTCTTCAAATAAGTTTACAATATTACAAAAAGCCTTCAAGAAATAAGGAACCTTTCTAATTGTCATGCAACGCAACACATTAATAATCAAGTACATACTCAATACTTCAAATAAGTTCTCTCTTGAAATAAATTTAAACAATATTAATTAAAAAAAAAAAAGGGTGTCTTCACCCCCTACTAATCACCATTAAAAGGGAACCTTTGCCTTTTGCAAGGGTTCTTGTAGAGCTGGATTAATAGGGAAAAGCATACATTGCGCATATTGTGCCATTAATTGATCGACAAGCACCATAGCCACCATCGCTTCCACCACCGGAATCGCTGCACACGATCGAACGGACTTAATAAGTTGAATTATCGTGTTTCCTTTTTGTCGAAGATAGAATTATACAATTTTATGATGAATGGACAAAGGTTTGATAGATAAACTATGCTTCAATTAATGTACCTCTCGGAGCTACACAAGGGTCGTGGCGCCCTCGAGTTGTGAGCTCCGTATCGTGTTTGTCTCGAGTCACGGTATTCTGCTTCTTCTGCATGTTTTAGAATTTGAAATTTAAGCTTCCATTTTACGAAAAATATAATTACGTAGCTGCATGCGAATTGATCAGTAAAAATCAAATTAGGCTTAATCCTAGTAACAAAATATATTAACCAACGAGGCAAAAACTAGACACGCCCCACATTCGTGAACCGACCCGTTGACCATGAGCTGGTTAACCTTTGACCATGAACAAGCCCGTGAATCGAAAAATCAATTCACGGTTTTTTTTTTTTTTCTCGAACTGACGGTTAAGCAAAGAGGACGTACGAAGATTGTTGGTGTTGGCTTGAAAGCTATTCTCATGGTGATGGTTTCTCCATTTGATATTCCACCCTACAATTTATTAAAAATACACTATAAAACGACGAGATCTCACCTTTCGGATGAAAAAATTAAAAATAAATTAATTAATAATTCAGAAAAAAAAAAAAAAAAAAACCTGTATTCCACCAGAACGATTGGTCTTTGTCCTAATTCGACCATGTTCGTCCATGTAGAATTCATCGTTATGTTCGCTACCGGTCATAAATGTACCTAGTTGTGTTTTCGTTGTGCATAATATGTCTTAAATTATAAACAAGTTATATAGTTATTCCTAAATTTAAATTTTGTTGTTTCAGTAATTTTCACCTGCAAAGCCACTGCCGAAGTCGATTCCCTTTGATGCAGGTAGGGACATAGCAGCTTTTGCCAACTCTGCTTCGAGTTTATCGAAAACCGGAGAACCGAGTCCCTACAAATTAAGACCTCATTCGATTGACATAATTAAATCCAATTTACGAAACATTAGTAGCTAGTAACACGTTCAGCTGACAACATTCATACTAACAAACGCGCACAATTAAAAAAAAAAAAAAAAAACTAACATCCTTCGCAGAATTGTATTACAATAGGGGTTGATTTTGACGAAATAAATATTATAATTCATTTGATTGATTAAATTTCGGGATCATTTTCCATCGTGGGCTTGAAATATTAACTCTAATACTCGACAAAATTACATCGTAATTAATTATAGCACGCATTAACGAAGGCGAGTTTACCCGTGGGACGTTCCGAACAATGCATGTGACGATACCTCCAACCGAGTCGCCTTTCACTCGAACATCATCAATAGCAGCTATCATTTTTTCTGCGTACTCTGGATTCGGGCACCTTACGATATTGTTCTCTATCTGGAATTAAATATAAAAAAAAAAAAATCACGATTACGAGAAACTTTATAACATAGGGACCATTGAGAAAATGAAGAGAGAGAAAACAAAATTAATAATTGTACACGTACTTGATCGTGCGTCACGGTTTCACTGTTAACGAGATCTTCGGGGAGGACAACGTTGTGGACTTGTGAAACATAAGCAAGAATCTGCCATGAAATTGATTTCATTTCTCAATTCTAAAATTTAGGTGATCAATAATTGTGGGTTTTTATCGCAATCACTGCTCCATGTATTATATCGAACTGCTAAAAAAAATACCCTATGTTGTTTCATAGGGGCGTTTTCGCTAATAAAATAACACGGGGTACTACTACTTAGAATAAACTCTAGTATTTGTAGTTATAGTCTACACGATATTACAATTTCTAATTAATTATCGGTAGCGGCTAAAATAAATACCATTTTTTTCTCACTTCAATACCACCAACATAGAAAAGAAAAAAAAGAAATAGATATTAAATAGGTAATGACATTATTAACCTTAATGAAAATCTATACCACGGTATTGATTTTATTAAAGGTATTAATGTCATTACCTATTTATTTTCTATTTTTTATGTTGGTGGTATTGAAGTGAGAAATAAACGGTATTTGTTTTAGCCGTCCCCTTAATTATTTTGTTGGGTAAATTACAACCACCCTAGGCAATGTCAAATTACGAAAAAATCCCTTATGTTTGGATAATTACAACTACCCATCAACTATGAATCTTCTTACGCGTCCACCCTAATGGTGTTAAATTCAACCTAATCTTCTAGATTCCGTGTAATGTTCTCTAATTTGTACTCGTTTTGTGCAGAATTACAATTTCTGATGCACCACAATCTGATATTATGGTCATCTTGTTTCAAAATGTGAAGCTCGAATGGGATAAAACAGGTACAAACTTGAGAATTATTACATACAGTCTAGAAGTTTCCACTGAATTTGACACCGCAAAAATTGACGTGTAAGTAGATTCATAATTGAGGAATAATTGTAATTACCCAAACATGAGGGGGTTTTTCGTAATTTAACCTTATCTCATAATTGTAAGTGATATATGAACTTACTTGAGTCCCAGCATATTGCAGTAGAATCTTCTTGGCAACAGCTCCAGCAGCTACTCTCCCTATGGTTTCTCTTGCCGAAGATCTACCACCACCCTGGATTCATTAATCCTCGTACATTAAATACATTTTTAATAGGATAAATTACGATCACCCATGAGATATGACTAAATTACGAAAAGATCCCTCTTACAACCACCCTCCTTTTAAATATTTTTATATAAAATTTATGTAATTCGGTTATTTACCGAACCAAATCGTATATTCAGTTCAGTAAACAGTATGAAATGTTGGTTTACCAAAATTTTGGTTCGATTTTACCAAATTAACATCCCTAAATTTTAGCATTGAAGGGGGCTTTTCGTAATTTGAACATAACTCGGAGGTGACCGTGATTTTGCCGCTTTTAATATATTTTAATATATATATATATATGGGTACCTGTACAGATGCAACGCCATACTTGAAATCATAAGTTGCATCAGCATGGGATGGCCTATATGCTAGTGCCATTTCACTGTAGTAATCCTGTTTACAAACAAAATAATTATACAGAAATTAAAGTAAAATAGAGCGAGCATGCATGCATGCAAACTGTTTGTTAAAATGCTTCTTAGGTGTGGGGGAAACTTTTACTTCTCCTCTTTGATCCGTATTGGGCACTTCTACTTTGATTGGAGATCCAGTGGTAAACCCTACATTTATTACACAACCATATGTATTGTTAAACCTCTATAAAGTATAAATTAATATAGTTGGAATTAGAGGAATTCTATTAATTTAGCGAATTATTAAATTACCGAGTTAATAATTTAACATGTTTTCAACCGAATCAGGATCGAGAGAAGCTATTATTAAATCGAGGTTATTAATTTATCGAGGTTCTATTGTACATCAAAAACACGTTTTTAATTAGAATAGCAAACATGCACCACTAATCTAATTAATTAGTGAAAAGTGCAAGAAAATTAATTGTACACAAAATATTGAATATGACTAATAATTAAGGGTAAACTACAACGCCATCATATGATGTATGGTCAAATTACGAAAAAAACACTCATGTTTAATTTGATAATTACAACTACCCATCAACTATGAATCTTCTTGCACGTCCACCATTGTGGTGTCAAATTTAGTGGAATCTTGTAGATTATATGGAATATTCTCAATTTTGTACCCGTTTTATCCCATTTGAGCTCCACATTTTGAAGCAAGATGATCATAAGATCTGTGTTTTTTGGCTTTTATATATATAAGATTGTGGTGCATCAGAAACTGTATTTTTGCACAAAATGAATACAAATTAGAGAACATTCCACAAAATTAATGTAGAAGATTATGTTAAATTTGACACCATAAGGGTGGACGTGTAAGAAGATTCATAGTTCAGGGGAAGTTACAAGTATCAAAATATGAGGGGGCTTTTTCGTAATTTGATAATAATCCAGGGTGATTGTGAATTGTAATTTACCCAATAATTAATTATTAGTAATTACCATCAGCAATCCCTGAAGCAATCTTGCATGTATCAGTTTCTTTTCTAGGAGAGGTTATTCTGTTCTGACCTGGCCTCCTTCAAGAAAACAAAAAAAAAAAAAAAAAATCACATGAACATTTAAATAGCCTTGTAATTCATTATTGGTAATAACTAATATCCAAAATAATTAAAATAAAATTTCATACGAAGCTAATTAACGCACCTTCGGTCGAGATCTCGTTGAATGTCTTGTTCGGAGAGGGAAAGTCTAGGAGGGCATCCATCAATAACACACCCTACACCGCCACCGTGAGATTCTCCGAACGTCGTAACGCGGAAGTGAGTTCCGTATGTACTACCCGAGCTTTGAATTACTGTCGAAAATATAAAAATAAAATATATATATAATTTATTGTGCTAGCTAAGCCGACATGTGTTAAATCGGACAAAGTGAAATAAATTATTTCACCATTTGTTTATGAATGAATCTGTATTATTTTCTAGCTGACGATAAATTATTTGTACTCTCGTAATTTCTAGATATATAATTAATTAACGTACACATTTAATTGACGATGTCTACTTTGATGTCACAATGAGAGAGGTTTTTTTTATTAATAATTAAAAAAAAACGAAAATTGAGGAGAGAGAGAGAAAATCACTGAAGCGTTTGGATAGTAGGGGTTGGCGACGACGGCGAGCGGCAGGGAGGTGGAGGCTCGGTGGTGAAGGCGGCGATTCGAGGAAATGCAGGGTGGAGAGTAGGGGAAACGCCATTAGAACGACGTCGTTTTCTTTGACAAAGTGGTTAATTAATCTGTGTGGTCCGTGAGTAGTCGGAATTTTGCAGTGCTTGATATTTCACACACCGATGACATTAAATATATAGTGCCACTATGCAGTTTATTTTTTTGGCGCGCACCCCTCTTCTCCATCATTATTAAATGGTTAAATTACGAAAAAACCCCTCTTATTTGAATAATTACAACCACCCATCATTTTAAATATTTCTATATAAAATCTATGTAATTTGGTTAAAAACCGAACCAAATCGTATATTCAGTTCGGTAAACGGTATGAAATGTTGGCGTATCAAAAACTCGGTTCGATTTTACAGATTTAACATCACTAAATTTACCTCTGGAGGAATATGTTCGAAAGATATAAATAGTTTAGAATGACTGTAATTACTCAAACATGAAACGGATTTTCATAATTTCACCATGACTCAGGGGTGGCCGTAATTTGCCCTCATTATTATTATTATTATTATTATTATAAACAACTAAACTTGCAACGCAACCACATATGCATTGCATAAGTCATGTTTTGGTGCAAGTAGTTTGCAAATTACAAATGCCCTGCAATAGATGATCTAGTGGTTGGAGCAAGTGAATTTGCGTCAATTGATCGTAGTTCGAATTTTCTTGTTAACGGTCACTAGGTCGAGCATGTCACACATACACGAGATTTAGGGGTGAGCAAAAAAGCCGAAAAATCGAAAAACATAACCAAAAAATCAAAAATCGAGTCGTTTCAAACCGTACCGAATAGCAATCCGTATGCACGGTTTTTTATTTTTGAAATACCGAATTATTCGGTTCGGTATGGTGGAAAGGGTGAAAAACCGAAGCGAACCAAAACTATAAAATGACTTCATTTTATGTAATATATGTATTATTTTGTCCTAAGTTTTATTTTATATCTTTCAATTACTCTTCTCACTCTAAGCATTTGTTCAAATATTTGAGACATTGTATTTTATTTATTTAGTAACTAAAATTTTACTTGAATTCATTGTTTTATTAATGTGGTTGGTGAAAGTAGTAAAAAAAAAAAATCATCTAAATTACGTTTAAGTCCTATGGGATTAAGGATTTTATATTTTCATTGCACTGGTTAGTTGTGAAAGTAATTGTAATTGGATTCTTTTATTTGTACAACCTGAATATATAATTACAGTTGAACCGGAAAAAAACCGAATCGATGAAAAACCAACATATGTGATTTTTTTATTTTACAAAATCCGATATATTCGATTCTTCGATTTTAGCAAAAAAATTAAACCAAACCGAGTTGTGCACATCCCTAGCAAGATCTGTGAATTGCAGATAAGGAGATCGAACTGTCACAATCTTATTATTTTTTTTTTTTTTTTTTTGATCGGTATGTGAAATATATAGATCAAAACGGACTTTACAAATACACTGGGCATACCCAGGCAGTGTAATCAAAAAAATATATATCAATGCCTATACATGAACAAGACCCCACAGGTCAAGTGCAAACCAAAGATCAAAAAGGGTCAAGTGCAAACCAAAGATCAAAAAACAATCAGGGATGCACGATTTGCAAAGCTGATTGCGGAAACAAGGCAAAAACCGTCTTGTAAACGAGTATCTTGATCTTACGCACCATCTCAGTAATCCTAGGCGTCTCGTTCTCAAAAATTTTCCGATTGCGAGCACTCCAAATCTGATAAACGGTGCAAGCAAGGGCCACCTTCTTCGCTTTTTGCCGCCAACATGAGCCACGAGCCTCCTTCTTCAGCCATTTCAAAGCACTCTTGAGCGTAGTTGCAGCCCGAGGGAAGCCCATCCATTCCCGAATAATGCTCCAAATGTTGTAAGTAAACGTGCATCCGAAAAACAAATGCACCACAGTTTCAGGCTCCGTACAAAAAATGCACGACTTTTCAACCTCCACGTGCTTGATTCGATTCCTGGTCTTGAGCCTGGACAGAATACCAAGCCACAGAATAAACGAGTGTTTCGGTGTAATAGTTGGACACCAGACCACATTAGCCCACGGACGAGGAGCAGCCCTCGGACGAAAACAATCATAAGCAGCGGCAGACCCCTTACCGGGCAGACCATACCATTTGGTCAAATTAGCGATTGCCAACTCCTCCGACCCAAAATGCAATCGGATCTGATCTCGAATAGAAGCCAGGTATTTAATAAAAGCTGAGTCTTGTCGGCCCGGAACCCATTCCCAAACAGATTGTTGCCGTAAATATACACAATTAACCCACCGAACCCACAACGAGTCCTTCTTGGATTGAATCTCCCACAGATTCTTCGTAATAAGGGCAGCATTCCAAGCCCCTAATTCTCTCAATCCAAGACCTCCCTCGGTCTTCGGAAGGCAACATTTCTTCCATGCCACGGACGCTCCTGCCTTTCCCCACAAAAATGCACGGCATAATTTAATAATTGCGGTTCTAACCGTGACCGGGATGGAGAAAATAGAAAGCCAAAAACATTCCACGCCTTGTAGGACCGCTCGAATTAACTCAGCCCGACCCGCATAAGAAAGCGAGGCCCCCGTCCAGGCATTAATATAAGCCAAGATCTTGTCAAGCAAATGCCCATTAGTATGCACGGTTTTTTATTTTTGAAATACCGAATTATTCGGTTCGGTATGGTGGAAAGGGTGAAAAACCGAAGCGAACCAAAACTATAAAATGACTTCATTTTATGTAATATATGTATTATTTTGTCCTAAGTTTTATTTTATATCTTTCAATTACTCTTCTCACTCTAAGCATTTGTTCAAATATTTGAGACATTGTATTTTATTTATTTAGTAACTAAAATTTTACTTGAATTCATTGTTTTATTAATGTGGTTGGTGAAAGTAGTAAAAAAAAAAAATCATCTAAATTACGTTTAAGTCCTATGGGATTAAGGATTTTATATTTTCATTGCACTGGTTAGTTGTGAAAGTAATTGTAATTGGATTCTTTTATTTGTACAACCTGAATATATAATTACAGTTGAACCGGAAAAAAACCGAATCGATGAAAAACCAACATATGTGATTTTTTTATTTTACAAAATCCGATATATTCGATTCTTCGATTTTAGCAAAAAAATTAAACCAAACCGAGTTGTGCACATCCCTAGCAAGATCTGTGAATTGCAGATAAGGAGATCGAACTGTCACAATCTTATTATGAATTTGCAAATTGTTGGTATTGTTAGATTTATGTGTTGGGTACAAAAAACAAAAAAATTAACAAGAGGGCTTGCCAGAAAAGATAAAGTCATTTAAAATCGTTTATTTTTTTCTTCTTCTTTATTTGCCTAAAGTAATAATAAATCCAAACAATAAAAACAAACCAATAAACACGTGAATAAAATGTTAGGGGTAGCTGTAGAAAAATCTACAATCAATTTTTTAACTGTCATTTTTGCCTTATAAACTTTTTTTTTTTTTTACATATTCAAATGTTAATTTAGAATTTCAAGCATAATTAATTATTTTTCCAACACCAACCCTCACACTAATAATAGATCAATGAAGTCAAAAATAGAAAATGTCAAAGTAGTAATCTTTTCCCTTGAAAATCAAGACTATTTAGTAGGGTATTGATAACGCGGTACTGTTTTTACGAATATAGTTTGCAATAGTTTACGCACTACTCTCCCTTCATCTATTAAAGAAAAAACCTCTCAAGCTTTGATATTATAAATCGTCTCGAAACTCATCCTGTTGAAACGATTTATAAAGGAAAATGAGTGCATTGGTTGGGAATCGAGATACACAATACAAAGAAATAAAATGTGTTCGTTTTCATTTTATAAATCTGGAAAAGGTGGCTCACTACCAAAACGGGTGCGAAAAAACTATTTTCACATCCAAAATGGGTGCGTACAAGTTCGATCCTCGCCCAATTTGGGCGTGCAGACTATCTTTCGGCGCCCATTTTGGGCGTGTAAAATGGGTCTGGTTTGGGCGTCGACCTCCTCCTCCTCCAATTCAACTAGGGCAACATCTTCAAGCCCAACACCCCACCCTCATCGGGTGTCGTTCTCTTAAAAAAAATTAAAAAAAAGAAAAAGAAAAAATATAAATCTTAATTAAGCACCCTACTTCATATATTAAAAAAAGAGAGGCAAGAAAACTAATTATCTTCTTGAAACTCCACAACAGCTTTAGTGGGTGCTCTAGTTTTGAGCAGCATCTCTTCATACTCTTCCTCGGGTTTCGAAAGAGCAGTGATTGCCCCACCCGCTCCAATCGATGCATCCTCACCGTTGATCACAATAGTTCTAATCACAATATTGAGATCGAACGTTTGATTGTACGAGAAGTATCCAATGCACCCGGAGTATATTCCACGGGATCTAGTCTCCAACGTGTCGAGGATCTCCATCGACCTCAATTTGGGGGCACCTGTCATCGATCCACCGGGGAAGGCCGCACGCACGCAGTCGACCGCAGTCACGTCCGATCGCTTCTCCCCTCTTATTGTGCTCACCATAGTGTGGACCGTCGCGTACGATTCGATTTCCATTAGATGGGGTACGTGGACCGACCCCGCCTCGCAAACGAGGCCTAGGTCGTTTCTTAGAAGATCTACGATCATCAAGTTTTCCGCTTGGTCTTTCTCGCTGTTAGAACATCAGTTAAATAAGTCAGTTTAGAGAGAGAGAATGAAAATGATAAAATATGTATAAAAATTGAACTTTTATTGATGCCATTTATATTCGGCTCGATTAAAGCCGAATAATATGTTCAACTGCAACTCAAACTAAGATCAAATAATTTTTTTGAAGCTCGATAAAAAAATTGGCAAAAGCTTGAAACTCATGAGAGTTCAGCTCTATTCGATTTGTTTAGGTCGCTAATAAAAACTAATATGTGAACAAACCATAGACTCGACAAAAAAAAAAAAAAAAAAGTTCATAAAAAAAGCTGAAAATTCGACACATATAGATATGGCGATTTGTATGTTATTGTTAACAAATTAGTAAAACTCACCTGTATTGCAATTGTTGCTTGCGCAGATCGTCTTCCTCCGGTGATATCCCACGAGCTATAGTACCTTTAATAGGCTTTGCTTCTAGAATCCCATTCCTATCGAGCCGTAAAAATCTTTCAGGCGAAGAACAACAAATAGATAAATTTTGTTTCGGAAAATTAAGCCATGCAGCGTAAGGGGCCGGATTTTTCTCTCGAAGATTTAAATAAAGGTCCAGCGAATTTATTTTTTTCCCCACATTTCTCGTCATCTGTGTCGTAAGACATAATTCGTAGCTTTCGCCATCTTTGATAAATTTCTGACATTTTTCGATGTCTTTAATGTAATTTTCCCTCGATTTTTCGGCTACAAATCCTTCTCTTGGAATTTTTTTCGAAGAAACAGATTTCGTTTTCAGAGGAGGAATTTTTAAATTGAGAAGCTTGTGCTCGATTTCATCCAGCCATGGATTTGTGCTCGTATTTTCGTATAGAGATGTGATGTAAATGTCGTCAGTGTGATGATCTAATACGACGAGATTGTCTGTAAAGAAAAAGCAAGCATCGGGGGCCGTTGATTTGTGGCGATTTGACTGGGCCCCACATTCGACTTTGAGATCATACCTGGATTCAAGTGATAAATTAGTATGTTCTAATACTAAGATTCCTAACGGAAGAATCTTATATAATAAAATAAAAAAATGAATTTTAAATGGATTTACCCGATGTAACCAATATAGCCACCGTAGAAATCGAAAGGCAAACCTTCGTAATCTGCTGCATTGTAGCCAAACGACTGAAGCTCCTGTAGCACGGAGAAGAAAGTGAATTAGAATAAAATCTGCTATTCTTCCTTCACTACCAAAAGAATCATTTTTTTCCTGTTATGAAAAAGAAAGTCGAAAAATCCATTTTCCAATCGGCACATTCCAAAAACTTACCTGATTTAAAAGGTCGAAAAAACCGTTTTCCAAATAGGTACTTGTAACGGACCCCTCAGCGTCTTCAATCGATAGATTGCCTCCATGATTAAGTTTCGAATCACTGCAACTGGCATCCACAGGTAGAGCTTCTAAGTAAACAAGATCATCGTTTTAAACAACTAATACGAGTGGCGAAAAAGAGAATTTAATACGATGTAATTAGTAACAATAAAACAAAAATTAGCAATATAACAAGATTGTATTTCTAACCTCTTCTCCGCCAACTTATACGTCACTTGTTTCCACAGTGGCCCACCTTTACCCCCCATAAATGAAAATCGAGCTCTGTTCTACATATTCGAGATCGTTCATCATCAGAAATTACAGTAAATACGATTTTTTTAATTTAAATGAAAAAAAGAAAGTATACGAAAAAAGACGAAGAACAAGAAATAAACCATCTCAGTCGAGGAACTATCCAGCCAAAAAGTGTTTTCTGCACGATTATCTCCAAATAGCTCACGGAATATGTTTTCTGCTCCACCAACTTGGCTTATAGATCGTTCGATTTTTCTCCATTTCAACTTCAAAAGTTTTGAATTTCTCGAATACGACGAATTCACTAAGTTAGAGAGGGTGGCATGCTTTTTTCTATAGAGTCCATTCACCGAATGCTTATTACTTCTTGCAACATCTTGGAATAATCGAGTTACATTAGGCACCTGCATGCACGCTAAGTAAAGATCACTGCTCAGAGCGACTGAAAACCGAGCACATTGCATATGGATTACTCTGATATATCATAACTCCTATCCAACACATAATTATTTTTATTTTATTTTTTTAATTAAAACATCATATTTTTTTTCAAGTAGATTACCAGAATAATGAACCTTGTTCGAGGATGATGTCCTCGTTAACCAATAGTCTTTTGTGATTTTAGCAAAGTTTTTGAATATTTGCCTCCCGTGAAAAGTCGCAACACTTTCCGGATGAAACTGCAGCAGCCACACACAAAGGAAACTAGTTAACTTTCGGAAAAGAAAAAAAACAAAAAAGCAAATAACAAAAAAAAAACATAGAACTTATAATTAGGATAGCCATTGACCTGTAAGCCGTAATGAGGTCGACTGGAGTGCATAATTCCCATAAGAATACTTCCACTCTGCATCTCTTGTGAGTTGGAAGACTTCAATCCATTCTCGGGGTTTGTAGCTCGTCTATCAAAATCATCAAGATTTTCGATTCCAAGAAACGAGTTCGTTTCAGAGGAGGAGGTCCAGGCTATAGGTATGAGTTGCCTAGGCAGTGAGCTTGGGTCTATCACAAGGGAGTGATAACGGACCACCTACACCAGGTCAATGCACAAAATTTCAAAACAAAAAACAAAAACCAAAAAGCAATTTCATTAAATCGGAAACCAAAAAGTGCGTCTGAGTAAAAAAGATATAGTAAGCGACATGGAAATATCGCTTTCATATAGCAAGCGATATGAAAGCAATTTCATAAAACGGTCATTTAAGATTCGAATGAGGATAAGACGTGTCGATCTCAGTGTATTGACCAAACCTTAAACTCCGAATTTCGTCCAGAGGGAACCCCATGGAATAATCCACAGCCATTGTGCTCGATATCACTGTAGAAAGAAAAAAAGAAAATCACGGAAAGCCGAAACGTGATTATGGCCAACTAATTGACTAATACTATGTACAAAATAAATATAGCTTTGTGGTTCTGAATTTTGAATCAGGATAGATAGCTTCATAAAACTCTTTACGATTTTTTTTTTTTTTTTTGATAGATAAACTCGTAAACGCCTTCAACTGTATGAGAACTGTAGCATGCCAAAAAAAAAAACCAAAAAAATTAAAGAAAGAAAAAACGACAAATTATTTACCTCAACCGTCCATGAATGGGTTCAGGAGCATGGATAATCTGAGCACCGTGCACATAACCTAAAGCCTGTAGATTATTTCACTCGCCAAATTCAGTTGAACGTCAGAATATGTGATTGAAGCATCGACTGTAATGCTTGATTAATCAAACTAAAATGACGACAAATCAAGCAATTAAATAACTCTATAACCACATAGGAATCGACCATGTTTTACCGTCAGTGAAAGACTAAATATACCTGATGGCCAAGGCAAACACCTAAAATAGGGATATCTCTGCATTCGTGCAGCAGCCTAAGGCATATTCCTGAGATGCAAAAAATAAGTAAGAATTAACAATCACGATAAAAAATTAACCAAGTAGTAACATTATAGAAATGAACTTGTTCTGTTATTAACGTCGTATTTTTCCCTCGGCACACTTTCCAGTCAGTTCATGATGAGGTTGATGCACGTTCAACTTCCTAAAACAGTAAAGATATTCCCAAACTATATATAAACATAGTAGTCGAAATACTCAGGCCTCGTTTGGTTGGGGTGATTAGTCATTATTAACTAAATAATTGGACTTTGTTTGATGTTTGGTAATCCCAATAACTTACCAGGTCGACCTGCAAATATTATGTTATCATGGTTTATCTTGCCTTTTAGAGGGTTTTTTTGTTGGACGTCCGATAAAATAATTGGGTTTTCATTAGATTATTTAATCTTATCTTGGCAACCAAACGAGGCCTCAATGTATTATAAGACAGTAAGAAAAGAATGAAATGCAATTTTCGGAGCTAACCTATATCAGCAGCACATGTAGGAGAACCAGGACCAGGAGATATCACAATATTGTCGAACGCCTTTTCTTCGTAAAGGTAATGACAAATATCTTCCCAAGACCACTCGTCATTACGAATCACCACCGGAGGCACTGGTACAGTTTCAAGACAAAGAACCGGAAAAAAAAAAAAAAAAACTAAGTATTTGAAAAACAAATCCATTTCCTGAGCTTATCTAATTGATTTCATAACATACTCGAAAAGAGATTCTCGACGTCGGTAATGAAGAAAAGACAATAATTATTTTCTGCTCTTTTCTAATAATTCAATTCGACAGAAGCCGCGCTGAACAGATTTTTTTTTAAAACCAAACAATTATTTCATGATCGAAATAATTCACGTCAACAAAATGAAAGATAACCTCAACCGGATTACTGAATATTATATTTCTAAAACAATCTCGTTTAGTCAACAACCATCAGCCAAGATAAATTCATTATATATATTCCGATAATTGCAACGAGAAAGAAAACTTACAGCCATTAACGACAGAAAGCTCCTGGTAAATATTGTACGTGTAACTATCGTAATTGTCGATCAACAAAGTGCGTATGAATCCCAACTTAGAAGACGGTTCGATCAACTGTTTCTTCCCGACATACGAACCTTCCAAATGCCCCGAGACCGAACGGCTCGGTACGCACGCCTTCTTCACAACCCCCCCATCGTGTATATCTTTCCGATTCAAGACACTACTAAGCCTCCTACTGAAAGATTTCGGAAAAGCCGATTTCAAATTCTTGTTCTGTGAAATAATGCTCTCTAAACAATGAAACGAAATCTCGGGCGACGAAGAACCGATTGTGAAACCCATTGGAATCGTATCCCTTAATTCAACAGAAAACAAGACAACGAAACAATCTCTCACCTGCAAAACATAAGCCCAAACAAAAAAAACCCGAATGGCAACGTTGTAATATTTCAAAAAATCTCCAGAACTGAGTATTGGACAAATAAATACACAATAAATAGGAAATGGGTTTGTGAAAAAAAGAATTCAAACATCGACATGTTAACGGATCTTAAGATCTCAGAAACATAAATAATTAAATTATATAAAAAAAAAAAAAAACAAAAAAAAAAGAACAGATCTCCGACAGTAAGTATAAATCAAAATTAGTACCTGAGAAATGGAAATCGAAGTATTGGGTTTTTCGATTTTATTTTTTTATTTTTTATTTTTGTTTTTGGGGGATGAGGTGTTTTGCAGCCACCACTTTTTTTTTTCGAACGGAAGAGTCGGCGGGTATTTTATTTGTGTCTCAAGTGTGTGAACTGTGTGCGCAGAAAATCAGTTAGTACCAGAAAATATAAAATGAAAAGGGTAATTTGGTCAAAAATAAAATAAATGGTAGCCAATTAGATTTGGTTGGATCTCCGCTCGACCCATCACCCACCCGAACGTAAGATGGGGCCCACATGGGTTGGTCAGATTGGATCTTGGCCCAATAAAAACTATTGTCAATTGCAATTTTGACCTTTATACTTTGGTTTGATATCACTTTATCCTCTCTTAATTTCAATTGCATCGATTTACTCCCCTATACTTGAAAAATTGACTCAATGTGGCCCTCGTTGTTAGTGTTCAGATTTTTGACATTAACACCGTTTGATCTAAGCTCTTAAATTACCAAAACGTCACCCCTCCTTGTTTAAATAATTATTAAAACATAAAAAAAAAAATACATTGTGGCTGACATCGTGGACTATGTTTTCTCGTTGTCTTCAATTTTTAATTATTATTTTATTGTGTCTTTTAATAATTATTTAAACTGGGAAATATGGCGTTTTGGTAATTTCAGAGCTTAGATCAAACGGTGTTAATGTCAAATGTCTGACAACTAACAGTGAGAGACACATTATATTGAGACAGTTTTTCAAGTGCATCGGGGCAAATAAATGCAATCGAGAATAGGAGGAAGTAAAGTGATATCGAGTCAAAGTACAAGAGCGGAAGTGAAATTTACCCTTAAAGATTTATGGAGCTACAAATTCTTGCTATACAATTCATTTTCCTAACACCGTTAAATATGATTTGACTACTACTGTATATTTTATCTCATTTCAAATTATAAACAAACATTAATTATACTCTCATTCTTAATTATTCTCTTAAAAACATATTTCTCCAAAATAAATAAAAATAACTCCCAAAATGTATCCAAACATTGCATATTCCTTTGAATTTATGGGTGTCTAAAAACACCACATTGATTAATTAAAATAATTAATTATTTTATTTAAACACCACATTGTTAATGCATATATAACTCAAATTTATGGTGTTAATATATTTTTCTTAAACATAATGATTAGCAAGATTCTTTGTCTCATGATTATGTTGTAGGTAGGTGTCTAAGACTTAGCATGTTAATTACCATAATTTCTCCCTGCTTTATTTCTTTCTTTCTTTCTTGTCACGCCAACTTCTTTGACTTGTCAAAATGAAGATTACATCGGGTATATTTTTATCGTTGATCTGCACACCAATTTATATGTGTGTAAATGGTAAGGATTTAATTGATGTATTTCGCCCAATGCAACATATTATTTCACGAACAGCATAAGAGCACCTCCAACCTTGTTGGTTTCATGCTATATATATGGTTCATATTTCCTTGCTAGTTTCATCTCTCTCTCTCTCTCTCTCTCTCTCTCTCTCTCTCTCTCTCTCTCTCTCTCTCGTGTGTGCGCTTGTTTTGTCTTTCCTACGCGTTCTTCCTTATTAATTTCTTAGCTTGTCCTCCTTACTCTTCAAAATGGTTTGATTGATCTTGTTTTGATCTTCACATCTTCCAACTATATATATATATATATATATATGTACACGTAGCTAGGTATATCTGTGTGTGTTAATATGTAATAAGCACCATGCATCCCTGCAATCATCGCCATGCACACTTTCACTTCATATTCCATGTATAGCAAGCTACTATTGAAAAAAAACACAAACATATATATATTGATATGCCTAATTGGCCCAACCCAATGGGCCTACAAATTATTTATCTACCGGGCCACGAGCCCAATATCGAAGACTACTATCACCGAGGCCCAATCACCTTCAAGCAAGGTTTGGGCCCGACAATCTCAACTAAGCTATAAATACACATTTGAACTCATTCGATAAGGTACGTCCTATTAACTGAGCGTCGGAGGGGTTTCCGCCGGATCAACCCCCGGCGTAGTTCACGTGTGCTCATTTCGCAGGTACCTCAGGATCATCAAGTTATCAAGCTACTGATCCGCTTTGCTCTCCCAGTTCATTTTCTACACCACCCTAGGTGAGCTACATTTTAGCATCATCATTTTGGCGCCGTCTGTGGGAACGATGCAAACCAGATCACGTAGCCAACAAGATCCTCCTGAGGCGTCTGCTCGGAGAGAAAATGACACAGCTAACGACCTCCCACCTCGTGGAGGCTCTGGCTTGCCACCTCCTCCACGTCCCATGGATCCGCCTCGCGAGGTTCAGGTGATCCCCCCTCGGGACCCACCACTCGCCGATCCACCATTCCCTGCTCCTCGAATGGTTCAAATAACCGAGGATGCGCTTCGACGCATGATAGCAGAAGCTTCAACTCGCGCTGCCACAGAGGTTCAGGTGATCCCCCCTCGGGACCCACCACTCGCCGATCCACCATTCCCTGCTCCTCGAATGGTTCAAATAACCGAGGATGCGCTTCGACGCATGATAGCAGAAGCTTCAACTCGCGCTGCCACAGAGGCCGTGACCCAATATATCGCCACGATGGGAGCAAATGCTCCCAACGCGATACCAGCACCTGCTCCACATGTGGAGCCACCTATGGCACCACCGCCATCGACTCCCTGGGGGCTTACATCTGCCCCCAAAATATTCGCTCGCCAAGGGTTATCGACTCCCTGGGGCTTACATCGCCCCCAAAATATTTCGTTCGCCAAGGGTTATCGACTCCCTGGGGGTTTACATCGCACCCAAAATATTTTGCTCGCCAAGGGTTATCGACTCCCTGGGGGTTTACATCGCCCCCAAAATATTTTGTTCGCCAAGGGTTATCGACTCCCTGGGGGTTTACATCGCCCCCAAAATATTCGCTCGCCAAGGGTTATCGACTCCCTGGGGGTTTACATCGCCCCCAAAATATTTTGTTCGCCAAGGGTTATCGACTCCCTGGGGGTTCACAGTGCCCCCAAAACATTTCATTCGCCATGGGTCATCGACTCTCTGGGGGTCTATTTACTTCTCGAACGGTTCAGATAACCGAAGAAGACCTTCAGCGTATGATCACGGAAGATTCAACTCGTGCTGTCACTGAATCAGTGGCACCATATATCGCCAAGTTTGGACATCTCACCCAAGTGGTTCGTGATCGCCTCATCCTAAATGGGGGGCTATCCCACCCTAAAGTTGGGCATCTCATCTCAAGGGTGGTACATCCACTTACCTTTCAACCCCAAGGGGTTTCACCTCCCATCAAGTGTTTCACGTCCCTACTTAAAACAAACAAGGGTCTGACGCGCACGCGCGAACCAATGGCACAACCGTGCGCATCTACCTCAGACCATAGGTCTCGAGCGCCTCATCCTACAGTGGGCAGTTATCCCCATCCTAAGGTTGGGCATCACCCTTACCTATCAACCCCAAGTGGGTTCACATCACATCTCAAGAGACGAGTATAATCTCCCTACTCAAAAAATAGAACATCCCCAAGGGGGTGCACATCCCATCTCAAGGAACGAGGATAATCTCCCAACTCAAAAAATAGAACATCCCTAAGGGGGTGAATATCAACAAAAAAAAAGGGGGGGTAAAATCGCGCACGCGAGACCCCAGGAGAAGATGAAAAAATACAAGAACAAGAAGAAGAAAGAAACAAGAAAAAAGAAGAAGATAAAAAAAAAAAAAGAGAAGAAGAAAGAAGAAGAAAAAAGAGAGCAAAAGAAAAAGAAACAAAAGAAGAAAGAAGAAGAAAGAAAAAATATGAAGAAAAACGAGGAGCTGCAGCCGAGCCAAGCCGCGCGCGCGCGGCTCCAAAAAAAAAAAAAAAAAATTAAAGGGGACAGGAGGCGCGCGTGCACAGCACGCGCGCGTGGCTTGCACGCCCCAGACGCGCGTGCGTGCACAGCACGCGCGCCAGCAGAAAAAAAAAAAAAAAAAAAAAAAAAAAAAAAAGAGGAAGGAGACGCGCGCGTGCACAGCACGCGCGCGTGGCGAACACGCACCAGGCACCCCCGCGTGCACTGCACGCGCTAGAAGCAAAAAAAAAAAAAAAAAGGTATATCACACGCGCGCGCGCCTTCCCATACACACGCGCGCCTCCCAAGGTCACCTTGGAGCACGCGCGCGCGCCTCCCAAGGTCACCTTGGAGCGCGCGCTCCCACCTAATTGGGCACAACTTTTGCTACTCTCCACCAAATTGCGCGTAGATTTCACCTCGTTTCACCAAATCGCGAGAGAATTTCAACGCGCTCCACCAAATAGCGCGAGCTCTTTAATGCACCTACCAAATTGCGTTCGCTATCAAATGGAAAATAAATAAAAAATTTATTTCTCCACGCCATGCCAACGATTAAAGAAACACTACAACACCGATCTACTCTCAACACGATCCGGAACCCTTTTCGACGTGGCTCCCACATCGTCTCGAGAGTGGGGGGCTTGCGAGACAACTCCCACGAGGAGCCAACTCGCTCAGTACTACCACCCGATGCGAGGTAACTCCCACGAGGAGCCAACTCCCTCGGGTCTCAACACCAAAGCGAGACAACTCCCACGAGGAGCAAACTCGCTCTGTCCTACATCCCGCAGTGAGACAACTCCCATGAGGAGCAAACTCACTCGGTCCTACAACCAGCAGTGAGACAACTCCCACGAGGAGCAAACTCGCTCTGTCCTACATCCCGCAGTGAGACAACTCCCATGAGGAGCAAACTCACTCGGTCCTACAACCAGCAGCGAGACAACTCCCACGAGGAGCAAACTCGCTCTGTCCTACATTCCGCAGTGAGACAACTCCCATGAGGAGCAAACTCGCTCTTTCTACATCCCGCAGTGAGACAACTCCCACGAGGAGACAACTCGCTCGGATCTACAACCCCTTACAAAGAAACTCCCACGAGGAGCCAACCCCCTCGGGTCTCAAAACCACAGCGAGATAACTCCCACGAGGATACCATTCGCTCCGTCCTATAGCCCGATGGGGACAACTCCCACGAGGAGCTAACCCCCTCTAGTCTCAAAACTACAGCGAGATAACTCCCACGAGGAGTCCACTCGCTCAATCCTACAACCCGTTGCGAGGCAACTCCCACGAGGAGCCAACTCCCTCGGGTCTCAACACCACAGCGAGACAACTCCCACGAGGAGACCACTCGCCCCGTCCTATAACCCGTTGCGAGGCAACTCCCACGAGGAGCCAACTCCCTCGGGTCTACGAAGCCACAACGAGACAACTCCCACGAGGAACCAACTCGCTCGACACTACAAATTCGTTGCAAGACAACTCCTACGTACAACCAACTCGCTCGATAATAAGACTCGCTGCGAAACAACTCCCACGAGGAGACAACTCGCTCAGAGCAACCTCAATCCGCACGCTCCTCAACCGCGCGTCATCCAATGCTCCTACAACTTCGCTGCAAGACAACTCTCTTGAAGAGACAACTCGCTCGCAATGCACTACATAATCGCAAGCTCAAGTTAGCACGATTACAACCCTAGAAACACTTAGAGATATTATGAGAATCTATATAGCCTGGCCAGCTTGATTACTCAAAATTTATCTACTTGTTTTCGATGGGTCCTTCATTAAAACGTGGCCACGGTCCTAACATACTTACGACCCACGAGGTCTAACAAGGGGCACGATCCCCATAAAAAAACTCTTGAGAGCCTGATCCCGTCCTCAAGTACATCACGCACAAGGCTATATGTAAACACATACAAGCAACGCGTCAAAACATGGACAATGTCGATAAATAACAACTCCCACTAGGAGAATACTAGCTCCGTGCTACTACATTTTCACGAGACAACTCCCACGAGGAGATAACTCGATCAACTCTATTACCCCACGACGAGACAACTCCCACGAGGAGATTACTTGATCTGTGCTACCACATTATCGCGAAACAACTCCCACGAGGAGATAACTCGATCAACTATATTACCCCACGACGAGACAACTCCCACGAGGAGACAATTCGCTACTACATCGTCGCGGGACAACACCGACGACTCAAATAACTTACATAGCGACAACTTGGTCGCGCTACGCGCCAACGCGCATTCACGCCCCTCCGACACACGCTCCAATTCATTTTCGCACACCATCAGGCCATATGCCAAAGAACGAACACTACAATTTTCACTCTCGACACGATTGAGAACCCATTTCAACATGGCCCCCACATCGACTCGAGAGTGGGGGGCTTAATGATATGCCTAATTGGCCCAACCCAATGGGCCTACAAATTATTTATCTACCGGGCCACGAGCCCAATATCGAAGACTACTATCACCGAGGCCCAATCACCTTCAAGCAAGGTTTGGGCCCGACAATCTCAACTAAGCTATAATACACATTTGAACTCATTCGATAAGGTACGTCCTATTAACTGAGTAATACTATCAAC
>NW_012193101.1:2129165-2145611 GCF_000504015.1 Erythranthe guttata
ATATATATATATATATATATATATATATATATATATATATATATATATATATATTTATTTATTTTGTGAGTAGTTGCAAATAATATTTAGAAATATATTACGTTAAATCTAAAAGCGATTAATCACTGTCGCGCCGATTTATTGTGTGACGGTCCCTAACCCCTCGGATGCGATAACCGCTTTTTAGAACTTTGCTCCTAATCATAGTCCGCATTGTTTCTATTTAATGGAGTTAATTCATGTAATGATTATTATTCAAAAGAGGTTTCATTGTTAGGTTTTCGATATATTTTCTTCTTCTTTTAGTAGTTAATTTCCATTTGCCATATAATAATTCCAATATCATATTTCATTAATCAACTAAAAGTAATATAAGTCCCACATCTTTAGGCAAATTCAATTTATTTCATCATTACAACAAAAAAATTTAGGTCTCCTTCACACCATGTATTTCAACCTATAAATTTCAAAACTATCTCAACAATAATAAAAAAAATTAAAAAAAATAATAATACGTCAGTTCCTCCAAATTTAACAATTTATTAAAAATAAAACCTCAAATGGGACATTCTTATCATCCCCCAATAGTTTTAGTAATAGTTTTGTTGATGTTAGTTTGTGCACCAAGATTTGGGGATGGTCAAGGAATTGTTCTAAAATGTGATGAAGCTGAATGTGCAGATATTTGCAGAGTAGAGTACAAAGATAAGCTAATCAAATCCTATTGTAAGGATTTACCGTCTGGTGTTGGGAGTGAGTGTGTATGCGAGCATTCACGTAACAAGTAAACCATATATCGGATTACTTTAGATTTGATGAGATTGGAATAATGCTCTACTAACTAATTAATTATTTAGTTAGTATGACGTTTGGTTCTGCATTAAATCTGTTAAATTCTGATATTATACATGATTTGTCTGTAAAACATACTCAGACTTTTCATTAATGAGCGAAAGCCTAGCAATTTCATGCGCTGCGTGGTTCGCTTCTCTCTTATAGTGCGAATCTTGAACACTTCAAAAATGTTGGCTAGGCGTATAATACCGTCAATAAAATTCCCATAGATCGTGCGACTACCTACTAAAAAATTAAACTTGGGGTAGGGGTGTTTCTAATTTAATGAAACAGTATCACTTAATAATAGAGGATTTCAATTTCTGCAATGCATTTGAGTAAATATGAATCGTATCAACCAAACGTGATACTAGCAGCCCTATTATTTAGTCAATAGAACCTTACAACGATAACCGACCGAGCCCTAATCGTGCAAAGTAATCACTGAATTAAAGTGCAAACAAAAAAGAGATACATAAATATACCATGTCCAATACACACATAAACAATAATAATAATAATAATAATTAATGTTACAAGGAGCTTTACAATAATGGGTTGAATTTAATTTGGAGACAAAAAAAACACATATTTAATTTAGTAAATTATTTAGGAATAAGGACATCTCCAATGTTGTTGTGCCATGGGTCGGCCAAATGGGTTGCCAAGTTCTCCAACGGGCCGGTACCCGGGTATGCCGTTTGCTGAATACAGAATCCAACAAATGCCAACAATGCTAGGCGACCTATTTTCAATATTTAAATTAAATTAATTAATTTGTCGAACCCGAACCCGAACCCGAACCCGAACCCGAACACGAACCTAGTGTGTTAAATAGGATCGAGAGGAAATCGAAATGAAAATTCTAACTTTTACTTTTCCAATTTCTTCGGTATAACTGAAAATATGAGATTTCGGTTTTTGGTTCAAGTCTAAGTTACAGAAAATAATTTAGGCAATTCTATTTTTATTTTCGAAATTTAGACTTATAAAATAAGTATTATCGTGTAAATGAATAAAAATAAGCATATATACAATAGTATATTAACGTAAAATTAAAATGGGAAAACATAGTTTTAGCTCCTCAAATTAGCACTGATTTCACATTTGGTCCCTCAAGTTTACAAAAAACACATTTGGTCTCTTATGTTTAAAAATTCAACACTTTTAGTAATTTCCATCAATTTTACGTTAAAACTAACGGAATCAAGCTTACTAGACCAACGGTAAATTAACGAAAATGACCAAAAACGTTAAATTATTGAAACATGAGAGACTAAATATGTTTTTTGTGAACATAGGGGGACCAAATGTGAAAATCGATGCAAACTTGTGGGGTGAAAACTGTAATTTTCCCAAATTAAAATTATGAGAGCATATATAGATAGGGGTGTGTACCATTTTTAATTTCCTTGACTTTGAGCTCTTGAAGCTTCTTCGGGTCCTTGGAGTAACCCAACGGGTCGAAAGCCCCACCCGGGTACTTCTTCTTTTCCGGGTCCTTTTCCATGCTCCTTTGTTGCTCGACAAATGCAATTGCCAAGAATTCAATAGCCAAAATTGTGGGTAGGGTCCCCCACGGAACCGGGTTGCCCAAATAAGTCGCTTGCCCGCCCGGTAGTGCCGCCCATTCTTGTGCCTTTACCCAGTTGCCCAACCCCAACGCCTCCGGGACTAGGATCCCAGGCTGTAAATAACACATATTAATAAAAAAAATCGAAAATAATTTTTTGGGTAAATTAGGAAAATTCCCTTAAACTTAGGCTAAATAACGAAAAATGCCCCAACTTATCTGTAATAATCAAAATTCCCCTCTGATTAACTGTTGATCGAGTTTGTTAACAGAAACGGTGTACAATCTATTATACCTTATGTTAAATAGGTGAGAAATAAAAGAAAATATTTGAAATTGTGCAAAGATTATTTGAGGGAATAAAAGAATCCATGAAAATTCACACTGTAGGGTTGGTGTAAGACGGAAACAAACCTCAGAGTTTTTTTGGTAATTACGATAATAGGTATAGGTAGGGGCGAGTCCACCCCTTTGGGGAGGGTCGACTCAAACCCACCCTTCAATTACAAAATTTTCTCCATATTTTACATATATAACTATTAAGCCCACCCAATATTTATTAATTAGTCCACCCAAAATCAAAATTAATGCAAAAAAAAAGCCCCAATTATTATTAATTAGTCCACCCAAAATTCAAAATTATGCAAAAAAGCTCATTTGGTTTTTCCTATTTTTGATTTTGTCACAAAAAAAAAAAAAAAAAAAAAAACCTAATTTTGTTTGGGGAGCAACCCCGAAAATTTCGACTCGCCACTGGGTAGAGGTGTTTTTCGCTATTTAATCTAAGTTCAGGGTGGTTTTTGTAATTTACCCAAAAAATAATTATATATAGATGTACAACTTACCACAGCAAGCATAGCCCATCTGCAGTGAATGAGCTCAGACTCCTTGTACCTTTCTAGATTTGCTGGCACTTCACCCAGACCAAGTGGATCAAATCCAAAGTCTCTGAAAATTCAAATATATTAATAATAATAATAATAATAATAATTAAAATGCGATAAATTAATATATATATAATTATATTATATGATTAATTAAATTGAAATAAATACCCAGGTGCAGATCCATCGAGGTAGGGTGGGCGAGGCTCCCCGGGCATCCACTCGGCGGACATTGTAAACCGTGAGGTGGTGGCGCCGCCGCTCGTGGCCATCGGAATTGAGGCGGCGAATCTCGACTTCGAAGATGAGAGGACCGACGGGCGGACGACGGCGGCCGCCGCCATGCCGCAGCTCATCAATGCATTCGCGGCCATAATTTTTTTTTTTTTTTGATTTTTTCTTTTTTGTGAGTGAAATTAATTGACAAGTGATGGTGCAGTTGTATAGTGAAGGGTGGGAGATATTGGCATATCCAATTGCTGATTGCTATTGGCTGATGTGGTGGTGGTATCTGTTTTCTATTGGTCCACGTGTCCGGTTTAATCCTATGGGGATTGTTGATCTGGTGTGGCAGATTTTCAGGGTATTTTGTGTGGTTGGTTTTTAGTTTTGTGGATTATTATTTGTCTACGTGGAAAATGATGGTTGGATTATATTCATGATTTTTTTTATGGGTAAATTACAAATACCGCCGATGTATGGTCAAATTACGAAAACCCCTATTGTTTGAGTAATTATAGCCACCCCTCAACTATAAAACTTTTTACTCGTCCACTCTTGAGGCTTCAAATTTAGTGGAATCTTCGAGATTATATGGAATATTATCACTCTTGTACCCGTTTTATCCCATTCGAACTCCACATTTTGAAGCAAGATGACCATAATATGTGTTTTTTGGCTTGTATATATCAGATTATGGTGCATCAAAAACTGTATTTTTACACAAAACGAGTGCAAACTAGAGCGCATTCCACGAAATCTAGATGATTATGTTGAATTTGACACCATAAGGGTGGAGGTGTAAGAAAAAAAAACATAGTTAAGAAGGGTAGATGTAATTATCCAAACAAGAAGGGTTTTTCGATAAATTGACCATACCTCAGTGGTAATTGTAATTTACACTATTTTATTTTCTTGGGTCGATTGACTTAGATTAAAGGGTTAATTTTTATTATTTTAATTTAATGGTGAATTTGTGATTAAGTTGTGAGACTTATAACAAAGAAAACTTTATTTTATATCCTTATTGTGAAATAAAAATAAAGTTCCCATACTTTAATAATTTTGTGATGCTTTTATCAAATCTTTCCTTGGATTATTAACCTTCTAGATTTTAATACTTTATTTATTTATTTTTTCATGTTATTGCACCTTAATTTTGTTTAATATTATGTTTGCACGATACTAATTAATGTGGGTAAGGATGGTCTATAAGTTGATAAAATTTGAGAACTTGACGTATAATAATTTGACTTTGATTTCTGTTATTAGTATTTCTTATGTCGAACTCGCTATACATAACTTGTTCATTGTAATTTACAGTTTTCACATAATTTATTGACTACTGCACGAGAGGTTAGTAGTTTATTGATTAGAAAGCTAAGTATGTTGATTAATGTACTATAAAATCCAAACACCTTGTTTATTGTTAATAATTTTTATTTAAAGGTATTGTTAGAGTAGTCTTAATGGCAGGGGGGATTTTAAAGATTTTAATACTTCATGGGGTGTTTGATGCGAAAAACATAGTTTAGAGGTGTAAAGTGTATTTTTTTTCTTAATAAAGATGTATCTATTGCATTTAAATAATATACAAAATTAAAATTGTTAACTCTTGTTTAATTTTTCTTAAACCATTTCAAGAAAAATATAACATGTATACTTTATCCATTGAATATAAAATTTTATCATTATCATGCTAACTTTAATATTTATAACTTAGAGGGTGTTTGGCTAAACTTATTTTAAACAGTTGATAAGCTCTTACGTCTGATAAGATGTTTTAAGAGCTGATAAGTTGTTACATCTTATTTTTATGATTAATTTTTAGAGTGTTTGGATAATGAGTTTATTTCTTATTTTTACTCATTATAAGATCTTATATAAAAAGGTGGGGTAGATGTACTTTTTTAAAGAGATCTTATTTGTTCTCCAACAGCTTATTTTAAAAGAAAAATTAAGATATTTTCTTAAAAATTTCCAAACACTTTGGAAGAGCTTATAAGCTCTAAAATATATTATAAGCTCTTTTTAATATCTTATAAGCGTAGCCAAACACCCTCTTATAAATGAGTGAATATATTTTACATCAATTATCTACTAAAGGAAATTTAAAAGAAATATTTAAAAAATCCAAAATCGAGTAATTTGAGAAGTAAATTCCAATTTACAACAACTAAATAACATATCCATTGAGTAAATTTTTAAGAAAATGTATAATGATATGCCTAATTGCGCCAACCCAATTGACTTACAATTTATTTACCTATTGGGCCACGACGAGCCCAATATTGAAAATCACTATCACTGATGCCTAATCATCTTAAAATAAGGTTTGAGCCCAACAATCTCAACCAAGGTATAAATAACGATATAATTCATTTATTAAAGGTACGTCCTATTATCTGAGCAATACTACATGTATTCTCTGAACTATTTCTACTATCCGCACGTCTGATTTGAGCGTCGGAGGGGTTTCCGCTGGATCAACCCCGGCCTAGTTTACGTGTTCTCTGTTCGCAAGTATCTCAGGGTCATCTAGCACGTGAGCAATGATCCACTTTGCTCTCCCAGCTCATCCTACCTCTCTTATTTAAGGCGATCTATTTATAACATCATCATATAATAAGACCAATATTTTCGTTTTACTCTTGTTCATTTACCGGCATTAAGTTTTGTCGACAAAACAAGAAATACTAGTAAAATTAAGTTCTGTCGACAAAACAATAAATACTAGTAAAATATCCGATTGGCACGATTCATATGCTTACTCAAATATACATTAACAATTAGAGCCATCAATTAAATGTTATTATTTCGTTGAATTAATAGCGCACATCTTCAAACGAACAATGTTATCCTTCGAATGATTTGTTAAGTTTGTTAACTGAGAAATTTTACAGACTAATTACATAATTTGTTCAATATTACATCCAGTGGATACTATTTACAGACATTCATATGCATATATGTGTGTAATTGTATTCAAATCAAAGGTGGAAAAATGGGGGTAACGTTTTACTATGTCTAAAATAAAGTAGATGCATATGACACATAATATAAAAATTGGGTAAATTACGGCAACCATCCCCTAAGGTAATGTCAAATTAGGAAAAAAATATTTTATGTTCGAGTAATTACAACCATGTTCCTTAACTACGAATCTTCTTATACGTTCACTCTTATGGTGTCAAATTCAACATAATCTTCTATATTCCGTGGAATATTCTCTAATTTTTATTTGTTTTGTGCAAAAATACAATTTCTAATGCACCACAATCTAATTTTTAACTTTCTCTTTACTCTATTTCTCATCTGTTCGTACCTCCACACGTAATGACTCTTGGGTATTGTCCCGCGATACAACCGTTTGACTATGACGATGGCCGTTCGTTTCTTGTTCTATACTTTAGAGACAAATCAACTTTTCCATCTATATAGCAAGTCTTCCTGTGAGTGTGAGAGGGAGAGAGAGAGTCTATGAGAGTCTATGAGAGTGAGAGAGTGGAACAAACACACACAATTTGAATTTTTGTTGATTTTTTTAGATCTCTATTCTTTGATGAGCGATTGAGATTCACTTCTGAGTGAAACAAACACAAGAGAGTTCAAGTATGATGAGGTGGGGTTTGGGTGGGAGACTTGACCAAAAAATTGAGTGATTCCAATCAGATCTAGCTTTCGATAGCTGTGCTTTGTATAAATAAAAATAAAATAAAAAGTTTTTCATTTGGTTTATTCACCTAACAAAATGTGCCATTTACTTCAATTGAAACTGGGTAAATACCATACCAAGAAAATGCAATGTACTTGGAGATGAGAATTTAGCAAAGATATGCATTGCTAGATTTTCTCATCAGCAAATACCCATACCAAGAAAATGCAATGTACTTGGAGATGAGAATTTAGCAAAGATATGCATTGCTAGATTTTCTCATCAGCAAATACGGTGGCATTTCTTACTCTTCTTCAAACAAAACTAAATTATATGTGATCTTTCAAGATTCAATAAAAATTGTGGCTAACGTCGTGGACATGTTTTCTTGTTGTATTGAGTTTTTTTTATTATTTTCATCTTTTGTTTGTTTTTTTTTTTTGAATTTTTTTTTTAATAATTATTTAACCTGGGAGAGATGACTTTTTAGTAATTTTCAGACTTAGATTAAGAGGATGTTTGGCTAAGCTTATTTTAAACAGCTGATAAGCTCCTACATCTGATAAGATGTTTTAAGAGCTGATAAGCTGTTACGTCTTATTTTTAGGATTAATTTTTAGAGTGTTTGGATAATTAGCTTATTTCCTATTTTTACTCATAATAAGATCTTAAATAAAAAGGTGGGGTAGAGGTACTTTTTTTAAAAGATCTTATTTGCTCTCCAACAGCTTATTTTTTTAAAAAATAAGATCTTTTCTAAAAAAATTACCAAACACTTTGGAAGAGCTTATAAGCTCTAAAACATCTTATAAGCTCATTTTAACATCTTATAAGCTTAGCCAAACACCCTCTAAATGGTGAGAAGATCAAAAGTCTGAAAAATAACGATTAGGGCCACATTGAGATAATTTTTCAAGTACATGGGCAAATGCAATTGAGAGTAGAAGGGGGTAAAGTAATATCGAGCCAAAATACAGGGGGCAAATCGATGCAATTGAGAGTAGGCGTATAATGAAATTTACCCTAAAAAAAAAAAGAAAAAAAAAAAAACCAAATTCATCTGTTCTGGTATACTCTCCAATCTCTTCACAAATTGGAAAAGCGAAATCCCAGTAACTAATTCACATGAGCTAATGATTCACAGTACATTTCCCACCTAAATCTCGTGATTAAACTGATTATCCAAAACCCCACTGCTCAGAAGCCTGTGAAAATTCGTGCTTCCATGGCGTCAGTGTCGCCGTCGCCGGCGGTCACTGTTCTCTGCTCTACAGGAATCGCTCCGAGAACCAGAGAGAATCACCACAACAGGAGCGGCAGCCACGTCATCAGCCCCAGCAAAAAGAGGAACCAGAAATTGAGTAAAAATGGCGGCGGCGGCGGTGGGTTGGGGAATGTTGTGGAGGTGGTGCAGAAAGACGTGGCGTTTCTGAAAGCAGGTTTGGGGAAAGGGTTGCAATGGGCGAACAAGGCGTTTCGGATCCCGGAGGTGTCGAAATCGGTGGAGGATTTTATATGGCTGCGGAATGTGGAGGATCCACAGGCGGCGGCGTTCGCTCCGCCTCCATCCTGGCCTCAGCCTTACTATCCAGGTAGTTAATTAATTAATTAATTGTTTGAATTTGCATGAGATTTTTCAGAATTAATTGAAGTATGAGAATGGTTTTGGACAATTAATGTGCTGTTTAGTGAATTGAAGTAGGAAGTGATTATTGGAAGTGATTTTTGATTTCATTAAGGTTGAAAAGTATGACAAATTTTGCTCAATAAATTTCAATTAAGTCTGCGTTGGGATATACATCGGCAAGGAAGTCGATAATTGTTGTACATGGTTATTGTCTGTACATTTTGTCGCGGTTACCTGATTCTCGTGATTAAGTAGGAAATGAAAAATCTGAATATTCTTTTCTACAGAGATTTCTGGAGTGGATTTGTTTATGTCCGACCTCAAAGCGTTGGAAGTGTATTTTGGCTATTTTTATTATCGATCCAAGATGTGGACGAAGCCTCTTCCTGAAATCTACGACGCAGAGGAAGTTGCAGAGTATTTCGCATTGAGGCCTCATGTAGTTGCTCTCCGGCTTCTTGAGGTAATTAAGAACCCTAGATAGATAGATAATTAATCACACAGCGAATCTAGAATTCATAATGATAAAAGAAGATAAGTTTTGATAGAACGAATGAATTCTCCCAGAATAGTAAACGTGGTACTCGAAACTCGAGAATGCAAAATGTATAAACTCATATCATTTAACTGCCAACTTTTATTCCGGCATGACTTTTTAGTTGGTATGATTTATTTAATTTGGATCACTGAAAGCTATTGTTGATTACTCTTTGGGTCATATTCAATCAATGCACAAGAGCTGTCGTCTTGCAGTAATATTTGATGAACTTCATCTTACTCGATTTTATCTTGTGGAAGGTCTTTACTGCCTTTGTTTCCGCTACAATCAAATTAAGGATCTCTAGTATCAGTTCTGCTGCCGACGAGGATTCTCGTGAAAAGGCTTCTGAATACAATTTTGGGATAGTATTAAAAGAAACAATGCTAAACTTGGGCCCCACTTTTATAAAAGGTAGTACGTGTTCTATGTCGTTGTAATAGAAGTTGGAAGACAAGATACTTAAAGTGTTAGTTCAGCTATTTACAGTTATACTGTAGTGTTTCACATAATGATTTTGATCGATTATGAATTTCCTGATGCAAGCCCTTGTTTTCGTGCAGCTGGTCAGTCCCTTTCTACAAGGCCAGATGTAATTGGTTATGAAATCTCAAAGGTGCGAGACTGAACCATCTTTATTTAATTTAAATTCAATATATACGAAGAATTTTGTGTTAACTGATTTATAGTATATCGACCTCTGTTCGAAATCTTGTGCAATTTAAGTGGTTTGGTCAAGGTTGTTTCCCATGTTGAACGTTAGGCATTTTATTTTACTTGATACTACAAGTATGATAGTCAACTGGAACCTAACAGTAACTGCTACCTGCACAGTACAATATATACTTTCCGAAACAGTCATGTTAGGGCTCATTTAATTGGTAGGATAAGTCATGATTAATTAAACAATTAGGCCTTATTTGATATTTGGTTAGTGCAACAACTTTCCGGGCCGGCCTGCAATTATGAAAAAATAAGCTTTTATTGGGGGATTTGTGTATTGGACCTCCCCTAGTCCAATTTTACAATTGGGAACCAAAAGATGCCAATTATAGTATTTAGCTTCGCATGCTATTTCTTGGTACAAACATTAACTAGTTATAGTGGGTGGTTCGTTTTTCATTTTCATTTTCTGTTTGAAGTTCTGATTGCAGGTACTGTCGGAACTTCATGATCAAATCCCTCCTTTCCCTCGACCTGAAGCTATGAAGATTATTGAGGAAGAGTTTGGTTCTCCCGTGGAGACAATTTTTAGCTATTTTTCTGAGGAGCCTGTAGCTGCAGCTTCGTTTGGACAGGTGTAAAAGATTTCCGTACTATGTCACAAAGAAGAAAAGAGATAATTTAATTACATAACAGACACTGAGTCTTTTTTATGTTTATGCATGTCACCATTTATCATTTATAGGTCTACAAGGCAAGTACTTATGACGGAATTGATGTTGCTGTGAAAGTTCAACGTCCTGACTTACGCCATGGTGTTGTCCGAGATATTTATATTCTCCGCATAGGGGTTCGTCTCAATTCTTGTGTTTAGGATCTACGGTTGTGGGATTTAATGCTGAAATTTAACTTTTGAATAATTATTTCAGTTAGGGATTTTGCAAAAGATACTAAAAAGAAAAAACGACCTTCGTCTGTATGCGGATGAACTTGGAAAAGTCTTGATTGGGGAGTTAGATTACAACTTGGAGGCTGCGAATGCTTTTGAATTCCTGGTAATTCTTTCTAAAACTCTTTGTATGTAGAGAAATTTCTATGCATGGATAAATCTATGAAGTTTTCTTACAGATTAATTTGAAGAACGGTGATATGAATGGGATAACCTTTTCTCGGTGTTCCCTCGTTTGCTAGACGTGACCATATTTTGAGAAAACAAAATTGCTATTCACCTTTTTCATAATTCAGTTAACTGCTTTTTCTGCTTCTTCATGTGAAAGTATCGCCATATTTTTACCTTTTTGATTCCACATTCGACTGAGTTTACACCACTAGAACAGTATATCTTGTACTAGCCCGTGATTATTAAATTGCTATTGACTGTAATTGATTCATTTCATTGCAGGAAGCTCATTCTCGCTATTCGTTTATTTGTTTACCGAAAATATTCCCGCATTTGAGCAAGAAGAGAGTTCTGACTATGGAATGGATGGATGGTGACAGTCCGAATGACTTACTATCTGTGTCTTCTCAGGAATCCAACAAAAAGCTTCTTGATCTGGTATGGGTATCTGTTAATTCTCAAAAAAGAACTATTTGGATGAATTTAGTACAATTATAGACACATTTTCTCATCGATTCAGTAGCAAGAAAGCATATATTTCTTCGAAAGAAACAAGCCTAAACTAGAAAAAAATCATGAAGGAGGTTATATAGTTTCATATATAGAGACTAAACAAGCACTTCTCTCGTAAGATTGTCACATTTAGAAAACAATCATCTATTTGAACAAAAGATGGCTATGACATTTAAGGTTAGAGGAAACCTCACTGATGTCACATATAAGCCCGCAATTTTTTTGGTCTCAAAATAAAGTGTACAATTGCAGTCGAAACTTAATATAAGGTTCGTGGGACATATACTTATTGTGAAAACTTGCAGAATAGTGACAGGAAATAAGAGCTTATTTATACTGCTGCACGAAAATTTCAGGTTAAGAATGGTGTGGAGGCATCACTGGTTCAACTTCTCGACACTGGCCTAATGCATGCTGACCCACACCCTGGAAATTTGCGTTACATATCCCCTGGAAAAATAGGGTATTCGCTCAACTGCTAATTCTCACATGCTTTATGATTAATATTTGAACAGTTCAATAAACATCTAACACTTGGTGATTGTTTTCACATCTTTGTTCTAATAGGTTTCTTGATTTTGGATTGGTTTGTCGAATGGAGACAAAACACCGATTTGCAATGCTTGCTTCAATTGTTCACATAGTAAATGGCGATTGGACATCCCTTGTGAACGATTTGACTGAGATGGATGTTATAAGGCCTGGAACTAACATAACGCGCTTCACCCTGGTAGTATCCCTTGTTCTCCTTTACATTTACTCTGATTTAATCATTTCAATTAATTTTTAATTTCTGATTTTTTGTGTGAAATTTATTCAGGCCCTCGAAGATTCCCTTGGGGAGTTGAAATTTAGCAATGGAATGCCAGATGCCATGTTTAGTCAGGTGAGTTATGAGTATCATGTATGAATCAACCTTACTATCTGCTACGGCCTACGAGGCAATCTTCTGACTTGGATAATAACAACTCTTCATGACTATTTATTTGTAATTTTACTAATTAGCTTTACTTTGTAAAATTTAATGATTTTTAGAGTTAGTTTGTGATTTATGTGCTAACATAAAAGAGGAGCCTGAGCACAGAAAGCATCACTCTAGATAAATATTGTGTTAGTGATCATGTCGTTTCTGCTTTATCCATTTTTAAAACGTTTCTTGATATTTGAGTGGATATGATTTATAATTTCTTCTAGAATTCACTTTTATAAGGAGATGCCTAAAAATTCCGAGACTGCTGTTTACTCAATGTTTAGTTCATTATTCAATTTTTTGTAATTATTTGTCTGATTACTTATCTTGCAGGTACTGAGCAAAATATGGTCTGTAGCAATAAAGTATCATTGCCGCATGCCACCTTACTATATACTTGTCTTGCGTTCTCTGGCATCTTTGGAAGGTAATTGACTCTTCTTTCTATTTTTTATCGAAAACCTTTTTGTCATAGGATGTCACTATTAAATTTTCATATATATATATATATATATGTTGCAGATTACAAAAACTACTAGTCTACTTTCTTTATATGCAAGATACTGAAAAATAACTTGTTGGATCCTATTATGTTTTAATCTTCAAAATCGATATATCGTTTGTGTGTATGCAGCTGCCACGTTCTTTGAACATTTATGTGTTCCTTATTTCTGTTTCATAGGATTGGCAGTAGCATCGGATCCAACGTTTAAGACATACGAAGCTGCATATCCTTATGTTGTTCAGAAGCTTCTTCTTGACAATTCTGCCGCCACCAGGAAAATATTGTATTCGGTACCCTATAGATGATTTATTTATTTATTTTACTTTTTTCTAAATATTTGGAGTAGACCTACAATATGGGAATCTCGGGTTGGTTTATTTATTGTCTGTAGTTTAAATTTTCAGGTTATATTCAACAAGAGTAGAGAGTTTCAATGGCAAAGGCTTGCTGTCTTCTTACGAGTTGGAGCAACTAGGTATTTTATTGCTACTGCCTTTTCTTCTCGAATTTTGAATACGAAGAAAAAATATTTCATGAAATCATGGTTTTGATTTTCAGGAAAGTGATGCAAACTTTGGTGCCGTTAAATAATCGAACTTCTCTTTCTCAATCTGGAAATGGAGTTGGCCCTGATGCCAATCTTGCAAACCTGGCTTTGAGACTCGTAGTGTCTAAAAATGGCCTCGTCTTAAGAAGACTTCTAATGACTGCGGTGAGCAAAATTTTTTTTTTTTGGCTTGCTCTGATTCGAGTTTGACTGTTGAAGTTTTGCTTATATCCTCGTTCTTCACCGCGGGTGGAAATTAAAACGGAATTTCCGATATCCACCGATTCCGATCCGAATTTTTCCTATTTTGGAACAATATTTTTCATTTTGAATTCAAAAAATTCCGATTTCCGATTTTTTTCAAATTTTTTTGGACCAGAATTGGCATATACACGAGATTCCGTTTTGCGATGATTTTAATTTTTGAAAAAGCTTATGAAAATTCTGATTAAAAAAAAATCACTTATAATATCCATTTTATTATGCATTTTATATTTTTTAGGTGAATAAAAATGGTAATTTCATAATTCCTCCAGTTCTGATTTTTTGGAACAAGTTTTTTAATTCTGATTTTCGATATTTGATTACAATTTTTTTAGAATGGAATTAAATCTAGTTTTTCTTGCGAAAAAATCGGATTTTTTGAAAGCGCTAATCCCGATTCCATCGTCCAATTTCCACCCCTATTCTTCACTATAATGACTAGGTATAATTCTTACAATACTGTTAAGCTGGTTATTACCAGGTAGACCCCTCATATTAACATAAATTACGCAAACATCCCTTGAGGTTTGAGTTCACCAACACTCAACTCCATTTGACCATTGATTTGTTGAAAATTTTCAATTCCAGTTTTACCCTTGACCAAATATTGAGTAACTTTGAGTTTAGTCAAAATTGCATATAGACCCCCTCAAATTTTGATATTATTACAGAAACATCCCCTAAATTTCTAAGAATATTAAGCTGGTAGCGAGTGTAAGAAACCATTCTGTATATTATTATTCCGAACTTCGAAACTGAATTTATATTCTAACAAACAGGATGGATCTTCATTGGTAAGGGCACTCGTTTCGAACGAGGCAAGTTCTTACCGGCAACAGCTCGGCAAGGTCGTTGCCGATATACTGCACCGTTCGATGTGTGAAGCCTTGGGGAAAGCTCTCAATCTCGCAATAGCAAAAACCCCACAAGTATCTTCAACCGAAAACGAATACGAATCCATATTGAGAGACCGTCGAATTAGAGTTATCTTCTTTAAATCCTTAAATTCTGTCAAGAAAAATCCCATGTTACTGTTCAGGTTCTGCTGCGCTTCGTTTGCTTTGTTCTTCGTGGCATCGGCTGTGGCTTGTCACAGGGTGTCGATTGCAATTGCAGAGGCTTATTTGGACCGGTTATCGTATAATTCGAAGAAAATTGCGGTGGCTGCTGTATAAGGTACTACATGGTTGGAGAGTTCTAATTATATACAGTGATTGTATAATAAAATGTTAAATCTTTGCTCTACAATGAGTGATGTAAATGTGTATTTTAAATTTAGGTTCTCTTTGTACCCCTATATTATCATTAGTGTCGCATATACCCCATGTACTATAAAATGCGACAAAGTGGCCCCTGCCTGTTAAACTATGTCAGAGAATCCGTCCATTTTCAAAGTTGATCGACTATTGCACTAGATGTTGGACAATTCCGGAGGAAAATACCCCCATGGTTGTGTTTAAAAAATGCGCATCTTTCTTTCTCTTTTGTACTCAATTTACTCTCAATTTTTTTTTTCATGTTTCTTCAGTAATTTATTTTCCACGGCCTATAAATTTTCACCGGAATTTTCTGAAAAAAAAAAAAGTTTATATTCTGAAAATAAGCTATAATTTCCGTTTAAATTATGAAATTTTGCAATTATGTTTCCGACTTAAAAATCACCCAACATTTATGAGTTTCTTTTATTTTTGATAATATTTATAAATTCGTTTTAGATGTTTGAAAAGTTTTTTTTTTTTTTACTTTCGGCGTAAAAGTTCACGATTTAAAATGTTTCGCGTAGTTCTAATTTCAATTTTTACGTCCAAACATTAAAAAACATATTTTTCTAGAACCACTTGTCGTGCCACCGGAGTGTTACGTAATAAAGTAAAAAAATGGCCAAGTAATAAAATCGAGAAATTCCTATTTATGTCATACAAATGTAAGGGTATAAAGGTAACTATACTAGATAAACTAACGGTGTTAAATATTTGAGGGTTGACAGTTAAGTTGAGGGGCCATGTTATTGCATTTTGTAGTACATGGGGTATATGCGACACTGGTGATTGTATAATGATCCGATTCATATTTAACCCTTTCTTTTTAAGAGAACAATGAACAACCTAGTGGGTTAATATGTTAGAATAGTAGACTAATAAGTCTCACTTTTCTCTATGTAATTGATCTCTTTATTAATAAAATTTATTAATTTTGGTAATCGATAAAAATCTACAAATAAGTGTTTAATTGCTTTTAATATGTATTGTTTGTTATCGATCAATTAAATGAATAAGTCTTTTATTCTAATAGTATTTGAAATAGTGTATATTGTACTTTACTTTACGGACCGAATACAAATGAAATAATTTTATGCTATTATTTGGTGAAATTTATGGGAGATCAAAAACACTACTTTTAACCAAAAATGTTGGAAGGGCAAAATTGTCTTTTACTGGGTTCACTCGATTCATTTGTCTTTGTTTTTTTAACAGTGATATTAGTATTAGCAACATAAAATTATAATTAATTAGAAAAAGAACCCCCAAACAAAA
>NW_012193101.1:2148718-2175656 GCF_000504015.1 Erythranthe guttata
ATGATCATAATATGTGTTTTTTGGCTTGTATATATCAGTATGGTGCATCAGAAACTGTATTTTTACACAAAACGAGTACAAACTAGAGCACATTCCATGGAATCTAGATGATTATGTTGAATTTTACACCATAAGGGTGGAGGTGTAAGAAAAAATCATAGTTGAGGGGTAGATGTAATTATCCCAAACAAGAGGGGTTTTTTCGTAAATTGACCATACCTCAGGGGGTGGTTGTAATTTACCCTTTTTAGTTCAATACGCAAAGTCTAAACTCTAACATGCTAAGTGATTTTCACTTGCAGTGGTTGCCTTCTCTTGCAGTATTGGTGTCGGTATTTGTAAGCTTTTTCACGTCAGATTCAACGTCGTATCTTCCTACCATTCTATTCGGTACCTATATAGGTTGGATTTACCTTAGATACTGGCAAAGTAAACCAGAGACAAGACTAAGAGGCGATCCAAGTGATGAATTTTCTTTCTCTACATTCTTCCCTGAATTTTTAAGGTAATTAATTCGACTCTTTTAGTTGTTAGTTGGTGTATTTGCTGCCTTTTTATTTTCTTTCTGATCTCTGCATTTCAAATTTACGTGTGGGGGGGAGCAGACCAGTGATCGATCCCGTTGCTACAATTATTGAGCGGATGATATGTGGGAAAAGATCTGAGTCGTTGGATGAGTCGAGAGACTATAACTTAGGAGGAGGTACTTCATTATCTGGTACAGATTCGATCGAAGCATCTCGGAGGAGGTAATAATTTTATGCTTATTACCAAACGTCCAATGGATATTTATTTGCTCGTGTATTACAAATGGTTTGTTATCTATATCTTATGTTTGATAGCTATGTATTAGAATTTTAGAAGTTGTGATTATTTTCTATTTTCCGAATTTGCCAATGCATAGTAGCTAATATTACCGAAAATATTAGAGATCTCGTCAAAGTAGTATCAAATTAATTGTGTGAATTTGTAACAGAATGTGTAGAAATAAACGATGTTTCGTTTGTAATGTAATTGCATTGCTTGATTAAATAATTGCAGGGAAAGAGGCGCTCGAGCACTCGAAGAAAGATTGGCAGCAGAGAGAGCGGCTGCTTTGGGAAAAACCGAAGATGCACAAAAAAGAGATGCAAATGAGATTGTGTAGAAAAGTTGCAACTTTTTTTTTTTTTTTTTTTAAGTTTTCCCTCTTTTGAGCACAAATTTGTTTATACTTACTTTTGATTTTATGAGGACTTTTTTTATCGATATGTTGATTTTGGTACTGAATTTGTCCATTTTGGATGTGGGCATATATAATTTTTTTCCCCTTAATTTAAAAAATAAAGCGTAACAGTTTATCAACTTTTAAAACAAGTAGATAACCGACACACTTATCAAGTGTTTAAAGTAGATTTAATCAAACACCCCTAATAGATAATTTGTTAAAAAAAATTATGCCTTGAGATTATTGTATATACAACTTATAAATTTCTTAGATTAGATAATAAATTAATTTTCAAAAGCAACTTTAGTTAAGGTGTAAGATGTGAATTAATTAACATTTTCACAATAAAACGCCTTCAAAATCATTAATATATTGTTATATTATTAGTATTTTAAATATTAAAATTTTACAATAGATAAAATGCGAGAGCTGGCTGATGTGCTTATGAACAATTGTTGTTCGTCAGTAAACTCGAAATGGAGTCGACTCAATTCATTTACAAATCCTAGAATGTAATAAGAAAAATTAGAATTAAAATACAAAATTGCAAATATTAGCAAGCATATCATTTTTTTCTCCACAAGTATTCACCAAAAAAAAGTTTATTGTATTATAGCTAGTGGTTTAAGAGGGTGTTTGGCTAAGGTTATTTTAAACAGCTGATAAGTTCTTATGTCTGATAAGATGTTTTAAGAGCTGATAAACTGTTACATCTTATTTTTAAGATTAATTTTTAGAGTGTTTGGATAATGAGTTTATTTCCTATTTTTACTCATTATAAGATCTTAAATAAAAAGTTAAATAAAAAGGTGGGGTGGATGTACTTTTTTAAAAATATCTTATTTGCTCTCCAACAGCTTATTTTAACAAAAAAAATCTTTGTTAAAAAAACTACCAAACACTTTGAAAGAGCTTATAAGCTCTAAAACATCTTATAAGCTCCTTTTAACATCTTATAAGCTTAGCCAAACAGCCTCTGAATTTAAATATTTTATAATGAATGATATTATTATATAAATCCGATTTTAAATAAGTAAATAATAATTATATTATTACATCCGCCTAAAAGAACAAGCTTATTTCTATCTATTGAATTTGCAGCAGCGAGGCATCGTTTCTCCTCTTCGATCGACTCGAAAATTAGGGTTTTCGCGTAAGTTCTTCAATATTGTGAAAATTTAATTGATATTCCGCTTCCATTTGTTGAATATTATCACGATTTCTTGTGTGAAAATCTGTCGAATATCCTTGTTATTGAAATTTCCGTTTGGATTTGGTTTTCGTGGAGTTTATATTTAACGTGGGATTTAAAAAAAATTAATACCTAATATATGTATATTGTGAGAAATTTCGGTTTACATTTTTGAATTTATGTTGCAGATCAATTCAATCAAATCATGGCAGAGGAAGAAAATCAAAATGGGATCAAGGAGGAGGTTAAGGATGACGTCGGAGATGTTAGTTTTACCAATAAAAAAATATATATTACTGTTACTAATTTTAATTCGATTGTCGATTCTTAGTTGCTGCACATTTCCCCTTTTTTTCCGATTTTTATTGCATTTAACATGAAAGGTTTTGTTTAAGTTAATCCACGTGCTTTTGATAATTTTTAGCTTACGAAAAGATGAGTCTGGGTGTTTCGGTAATAGTTCTCTGAAGTTTAAGTGTTAGAAAGCTAGAAAATATAAATATAGACAATGGCAAAACCTTGGGGATTTAGTCGAACAAGACATTTTTCCTTTGTTATTTCCGTATTTTAGTGTGTTTAATCTTTTGACACTTCACTTAGTTTCTATCTTCCTTCGTTCATTGAAAATCTCTTACCTTTTTGTCTTTGGTTACAAGAAATATATAGATAAAACGGCATTTAAACTTAGCATTACTCCCCATAAGATGGTTTATTTTCCTGATTATTACAGTCTTGAAGAATTTACATGACTTGAACTTCAATCCTAGCTGTATAAGATGGATTTGTCTTTGTTCGATTTTTCAAAGTTAGCATGTCTCTAAAGTAGAAAAAAATTATAAACACCCACGAAGTTGAATTTAGCTATGAGCTGGTTGAGTTAGATAGTGGTCACGTAAGATTTTTGGAGCTGAATAGGGGTACATTTTACAACCAAACAACTACTGCTTGTGCAAATGAGGCTGAAAAATTGTATGATCGTTCCGTATTTTTATTTTGTCCTCAACGTATCATTGTGTTGCAGATAGCTCCTTTTGACCCAACGAAAAAGAAGAAAAAGAAGAAGCCAGTAGCTCAAGATCTAGCCGAAGATGAGTCTGTTAATAATCTGGTCGAGAAAACAGAGAGCTTGTCTGGTATGTATGTACGTATGTATGTATGTATGTATGTATGTATGTATGTATGTATGTATGTATGTATGTATGTATGTATTTAAGAAATTCTGCCCATGTAAATTTTTTATTTATTCGTATACCTTCGTTCTTTAGCTATATCTATCGTAAAATGTATCACGTTCTTGTGCAGTTTCCGAAGGTCTCGAAACATCATTTGCTGGTCTCAAAAAGAAAAAGAAAAAGGCAGTGAGTGACAGTTTCATCCATTTATATTACGATGATGTTGGATAAAGTCTCGTTTTTATATATAAAATTGTGCAAAATCATTGCAGGCGCATACCGATCTTCTGAATGAAGAAAAAGAGACTGTGGGGGAAGATCTCGACGGTAATGAGTTGTTTGTTTGAGACTGCATTCGGTTTGTGCTTTTCCGCAGCTTTATTTTTTTCTTTGTCGATTATATTTTTTTTTCGTTATTGAACTTTAGATGTCGTTGGAGAGGATGAGGAAGGAGAAGGAATTATTTTGCAACAATATCCATGGGAAGGAAGCGATCGAGATTATAAATATGAGGAGGTAATTGCTTTTTTTCCCGACCTTGAACAGTATTCGGGTGAAAAATGCATTTTAATGGAATCTTCTAATATAATCTAGCTGCTCGAAGTTGTTTAATCATTAAAATTTTGAAAAAACGTGCTTGGGTAGGAATAGTGTTTTTTTTTAGATGGACGGTATTTACGGTTTTTTACCTCGGTCAGCAGCTTTTTCATTAACACTATGCCCCATCTGCTCCAATAATTTCATATCCCTCCTTGACTTGGCATAGAGTATTAGATAAGATTTATAAAAATAAAAAAAAGGGCAAATTACGGCCACCCCCTGAGGTATAACCAAATTACGAAAAAACCCCTCTTGTTTGGGTAATTACAGCCACCCTTCTCCTTTTAAATATTTTTACATAAAATTTATGTAATTCGGTTATTTACTGAACCAAATCGTATATTCAGTTCGGTAAATGGTATGAAATGTTGGCGTACCGAAATTTCGTTTCGGTTTTACCGATTTAACATCCTTAAATTTACCTCTGGAGGGATATTTTCGTAAGATAATACATAGTTGAGGGGTGGCTGTAATTACCCAAACATGAGGGGGGTTTTCGTAATTTGACTATAACTCAGGGGGTTGGCCGTAATTTACCCCCAAAAAAAAAACTACGCTTGTTACCATAATCAGACTCGTTGAAATGAAAATAACTTGCTACTGTGAAATCTTTAAACATCGCGTAATTTCTTTTACTTTATTGCTCAGAGTTATGTGGTGTATGAGTTCAACTGTTGGCAGATCGATTTTCTGCTTGTTGTTTTCTATACTGTTCGATCGAGGGGATATTATTTTTTCTTCTCCCATGCTCTCTAGTTATGGAAATAAATAAATAAATATCTTTCGATTTTGTGTAGCTTCTCGGGCGAGTTTTCAATATCCTGCGTGAGAATAATCCCGAACTTGCTGGAGATCGCCGTAGGACTGTTATGAGGCCGCCTCAAGTTCTTCGTGAAGGCACAAAGAAAACTGTTTTCGTGAATTTTATGGATCTCTGCAAAACGTAACCTATTATTAGTTCTCTATCTTTGTTTGAAATAAAATCCCTGCATCTGATGCTTTGTGATTACGTGAAGGTATTTTCGATTCTTTTTTTTTTTAATAGGATGCATAGACAACCGGAGCATGTCATGACTTTCTTGTTGGCTGAGATGGGAACGAGTGGGTCCCTCGATGGACAACAAAGATTGGTTGTTAAAGGCAGATTTGCTCCCAAGAATTTTGAGGGAATTCTTCGCCGCTATATTAGTAAGTTTACTTTCGATGAAGAATTCGTGTTCGCCGCTATGTTCCTAATATTTGCTAGTGTCTTAAAAACTTGGTTGCTGTAATGATTGTGTGCAGATGAGTATGTCATATGCAACGGCTGCAAAAGTCCGGACACTATCCTTTCTAAGGAGAACCGTCTCTTCTTTCTCAGATGTGAAAAGGTAGTCAGTCGTATCCCTTTACTTCTCGTCTTTTTTTCGTGTATATGAAATCGCTCATTTTGTTTTTTTTTTTTCCGTGTGCTAAATTTTTCTTGTTAGTGTGGTTCTGGGAGATCGGTTGCTCCAATCAAAGCTGGATTTGTTGCTCGTGTTGGTCGTCGTAAAGCTGGAACATAACCGAATTCGGCTTCTATTTCTTGGAAAAATACTTTTTTTTTTCTTTTTTCTAAAATACTTTTGATTGATTTTAGAAGTTTTGTGGCAGTAAATAAATGACAATGCATTTTATTTTCCTAAAAAAAAAAAGAAAAAAGAAAAAGAGATACACATTTGATATTGCATTGCGTGAGCGTAGTAGCAACCTTTCATTTATGAAGTGGTCCAGATGAGACTTTTCACTTTGGTCCTTGAAGTCTTCCCATGTCAGAATATTACCCCACTATTTTCTTATTGTTTGCAATAACCACCAACTTTTGAAACTTTCTCGTGGATACTGTTATCTAGTGTAGTTTACATCTATCGTGCAGTTTGTAAATTACCGAACGAGGGGGAGTTTAACTAGTGCCCTTGGAATGATTGTACATTCACTTGTACTTAGTTTTTCTTTAATATATATATATATATATATATATATATATATATATATATATATATATATATATATATATATATATATATATATATATATATATATATATATATATATATATCTTATTAATAAATCTTAAAAAAAAATATATAAATAATTGCCAAAAAGTATGGAAGATATGTATTGTAGGGAAAAATATGTTTGAGGTTGGTCCTACCATGTTGGAGGCCTAATTATGAAAACAGGCAGTGGGACCCATGAAAGAATAAATATGCATATCAACAATAATTGATTAATTTTTCTATATATATAAAAAAAAAAAAACAATAATTGATTAATTGCAAATATTAAAAATATTTTTTTATAACCGCATGATTGCAGGATTTTGTAGCTACATGTAGGGCCATCAAATGAGAGTAGTTGGATTTAGTCATATGGTATAACTTCTAGTTTAATATTTTATTTTTTATTCAAGCTTCTGGAGTATTCCCCATTAATTTGGAAGTTTTGATTTATCAATTTCAAGTTATTGTAACAAAATAGTATTTGCAAAAAAAAAAAAAAAAAAAAAGAAAGAAAATGCTGAATTCAATTGGTCTTCTCGTCGGTTCTTTTCATGCTTCAAGTTCAAGTCAATTAAAGTCAAACTATGGACTAAAATCAAGTTCAACATGTCCCAAATAATACATATTGATCGATCTTCAATCATCGGTTTTGGTGATGTAAGTTTGATGTCAAGCATAAAATGATGTCGGGATCACGATTGACTTTCGTTTCTGCAACGTCGAGATAAGTTTCCCGGCGTAAAAGTTCCAACGATCAAAATATAATTTATGTGTACGTATATTGTGAACATAAGTTAAAAAGTATTAGGGAGTAAAAGTTTGATTGAATCCCTCTATTTATACATAATTCTTTATTTATTGAGATGAAAGTTTCATTATGATTTTTAACCTAAGTACCTTTTTATTTGGGTCTGACGCGTTTAATGGACTTTAGTTAAGCAAGCTTCATTTCGCCTAAAAACCCCGATCCGAGGTTACACCATAATACCTATGGCCTTACTTCGTGTCGTCGTGCGTCGTAAGGGCGAAAGACACTTCCTCCTTAGTAGGGTGTATACTCTTTTAACAGAACTGGGCTTTTAGTTTTGGGGCGCCCTTCTTGGGCCTTATGTGCACGCAATTTATTTCATTTGTATAGGCGAGACTCATATGTGCTACATAGTCCATATCAACTACTCGCTCCTACTCCAAAATTTGAATTCAAATTGTGGGGTAAAAAAATCCCGCCCTTTTTCCTTCTGGCCACGTGTCTAGTGTCCGTAGGTCGGATGGGACGACGCGCGTGGGCTTATACCCCCGACTGCTCGAATGTCGAATCAGTCATTATTGAGGCGCGCCGGAGACATTTTCACGATAAACTAAGGATCAAGTCGATCAAGGCCGTTTGTTTGAGTGGATAAGATCTTTCGTCTTTTCGAAAATAGTGGTTATCGACATGTTAAATTGAGTAAATTAAGACTTTGTTTGTTAGTGAGATTAATCACGATTAACTAAATAATTGAACTTTATTTGATATTTGGTAAATACAATAACATAATTCTCGAGTCGACCCAAAAATATTATATTATCATGGTTTATCTTGTATTTTAGGAGACTTTTAATTGGATCTTCTATGATCCAACAAAATAATTGAGATTTTGTTATTTAATTTTATCTTGACCATGTACTGACAACCAAACAAGGCCTTAAAAAAGACGATGTAAGTTGAATTATTTTATATGAAATTGAATTATATTGATTTCAATTGTATTAAAAAACTAAAATATGTAACCACAACTTTGTTTATGGTTTATGAAATTTAGGCTGACTCATATGCAAAATGGGCCAAGCCCAAGATGTAATAGCCCAATTCTAGTTAATTAGCATGTGAGAATCACGTGACCTCCCCTGTAATATTTCCTGCAACGCAGGGGTACTTTCGGAATAACACAAAACGAAATGAACACAAAAGTAAAAGTTGGAAAAAAGAGGGAAACCGGGGGGGGGTGGGGTGATGTAGGTGGGCGGGTGCTGGAAAAATGTGATCATTTATTTTAGTTTTTAATTTTTAATAAATAAAATTATAAAAAAAAAATTTGGACGCAAAAAAGCTATTAAGCTGAGAATTTAATTGGCCCGTTGGAATCCGCATACACACACGGGCAACGCACACGTATGCGGAGCCGATCAGCTACACCCGCGTTTTCCTGCACCTGCTTTGCTGAGTTGTACGTTGAGAAAATCTACTAGTAGCAATCATCTTGTCATAAATAATTTGTAATTACATTTTTGGGCAAATTAAATAAAAAGAAAAAACCCATTTTTTGTGTTTTATATTTTTATTTTTATATTAAACATATGAAAAAAATAAGAAATTAAATAGAAAAGAAAGATATTACAAAAATTAAATTCCTATAATCTAGGGTCAACCACCATTAAAGTTTTTTGCTTATTAATATACGACTTCTTCTGCATGTGAAAAGATCATAAAATAATTTCGCTTAGGTGTTTGATGTAAGTCATTATATGAAAATATTATTTTTTTAAAGTGGAAAAAAAATCTAAAATTATTCATGTGTATAAGATAATAATTTGAAAATTAATATTCATTAAATTTAATTGTGTTTATATATATAATAGAAAACGTTGTTACCTATGTAGGCTATGTTACAAATATTAAAGAAAAAGTGAGATATGTATTACAAAATCTACAATCCTTAAAAAAAAAAAAAAGGAAAAAAAATTAATTAGTGATACTCATCACGGTACAACTCCTCAAAGCACACAATGCCACGTGTCAAACTCTAGAAAATCTCTTCTTTGTACAAGCATAGTAGCATATTCCACCCCCCACCCCCACACACAATAACACCACCCCCACTTCTTCTCACCCCATCACAATGGAAAAATAATATTAAAAACAAAACTTAAAAAATAAAAAAATAAAAAAATAAAAATAATAAAAAAAAGATAGAGAGAGAAAGAGGAAGAGAGAGAAAAAAAGCCCTCTTTCTTCTGTCACTTCTCTCTCTTCTTCTCTTTCCTTTTCCCCCCATTTGTCTCTTATCACTTCACTTCTCCTACCCCCAAAGATTTTCATTTTCTTTCCTTTTCTTTTTTTTCCAATTCCCCCTCAGAAAATCAAGCAGAAAAAAAAGATTAAAGAAAAAAAGAGAGAGAGAAAACCCATATAAGTTTATTCCTTTCTTCTTCGTACCTCAGAGCTTTGAAACCCTAATTTTTTTTTGATTTTGATTTTGCCCACCGTAAATTAATTGATAGCATCCCGTTGTTTGACCCAGCGCACAAGTGTGGTTTCTGGATGAAATTAAAGGAGGAGGCGGCGGCGTAAGGAGGAGACCCAGAAGAAGCAGGTTGATTTAGGAGGATAAAATTAGTTATTTGATGCCGCCGGAGCAGGTGCCTTGGGATCGGAGAGATTTTCGGAAGCACGAGAGATCCGGGTCTGACCCGCGCTTTGGTGGTGGAGGATTCGGCGGCGGAGGAGGAGGAGGACCCAATAGATGGCGGGAGCAGCACCATCATCCACACGCGCCGCCGCCGCACCCGCCGCCTTATCAGACCCACCACAACCATCAGCAGCAGCGCTGGTATTCGGATTTTCGCTCGTCTCGCCCTATTCCTCCTGGTGAGTTGTCAATTGAGTTTTTCAATCTATTTTTTTTCAATTGAGCGCTGGAATTTTTTTTCTCATTAGAATTAAAAAAGTTTTTGGTAATGGAGATTGCGTTCTCGTTCTTGTTGAGACGATTCTGAAAGTTTCTTTTTTTTTTTTTACTTTTTATTTATTTATTTCATGTGATTCAAAGTGGGCCGAAGATTTTGTATGTATTTGAGGGTAAACAGTTTTCTTTCAGTGAGTAGGTTATAAGTGAAAAGCTTTTCACGTTGTTATTGCCCGTCTAATTTCTTGAAAGTAGGCATGGGGACCATGTTTTTCGGCCATAATTTGTGCAGATCTGTTATTTTTTTGTAAAATCTACAGTGTTGATGTTGCTGTACAGATCCGTGTCTGTTCAGCCTTTCTTGGCCCTTAGAATATGTGAACCTGTAACTACTGAAATTATTCTAAAATTGCAAGATTACTGTGTGAGAATGCTTTTTTTGATTGCTCTCCAACCCTATTATTGGGTTTGGAATTTTTTTTTTGGGTGAAGGTCAACATAAGCAGGGTGGTTGGCACATGTATCCTGATGAGTCTGGTCATGGATTTATGCCTTTTGGGTCCAGATATGGTGACAGAAACCTAGATGATGATAACTTTCGACCTTTTGCCTCTCGCGGCGAAGGAAATGGAAGGTATCTTAGAAACAGCAGGGAAAACAGGGCATCCTTTAGCCAGAAAGACTGGAGATCTCCCTCTTCAGAACCTGCTGCATCGTCCAGTGGTCCTGGCAGACCTACCATCGAGGTTAATAATCAGAAGTCTGTAGAGAATAACCAAACATCCCATAACAATGACAGCAAGAGCAATGACTCCTCTCACCTTCTTCCGGATTCCTTACCAGGTCAATCTCAACCTCTCGTAAAAGAGAAGCATGAGAAGGACGATGACATTGCTGATGTACCGGCCAGCTCAGGTCAGAAAAACGAGAGAGAAAATGGGCAGGAATCGGTAGATTGGAAGCCTCTGAAGTGGACGCGCTCAGGAAGTATGCCTTCAAGAAGTCCTGGTGTCGCCCATTCTAATAGCTCCAAGGGTGTTGTAGTTGACTCTGTTGAGATAGTGGCTGAGTTGCAGCATAAGAATGTGAAACCTATTCAATCTCCTGCTGCTTTTTGTGCTGTCTCCACTGCTCCAGCTCCAGCTCCAGCTCCATTGGATGAGAACATTTCTAGGAAGAAACCTCGTCTTGGATGGGGTGAGGGTCTAGCAAAGTATGAGAAGAAGAAAGTTGAAGGCCCTGAAGATATTGAGACAGAGTATGGACTGGTTGTTAGTGTTAGCAATCCAGAAACTGTAAAGTCTCCCTCTGTTAACCTGCTTGACAAGAGCCCTAGAGTTGCAAGTTCGTCAGATTGTGCCTCACCTGCTACTCCGTCTTCGGTCGCTTGTAGTTCATCACCAGGTAATATATCAGATACCCTGCTAAGCATTTTACCATTTTTTTCTGTTCTCTGTTTTTTGGCAGTTACCTATTTGTCCATTTATTTCTTGTAGTTTTGTTCCCTCAGCTTTCAAGAGAGCAATAATTCTGATACACCTAGCTGTCTTGCAATCTGATTTTCTGCTATATATTAAAGAAATTCCTTTCTTGTACAACAAAATTAACATGTTTATTTGTTTTAAAATCTTATATACATGTCATCAGAAAGAACAAATTTCTGCCATGTTACGGTGTACTCGTCCTTATGTAAAGGAGGCAGCTAGTTGTAATGGTATCATTTTCCAATAAATTTTCTATGGTTCTTTTTGGCTTTCCTTTCACATTGAACTGGTGATACCAATGCATGTAAAACAAGCTACCACAAGGAGGCTTTATTCTGGGTTCTTATCTGCAAAGGAAAGAACCGAAACAATACTATGAACCTTAGATGGCAAAATATGAATTAGGATTCTATTATTTGGAACTCTTACCTTTGTAACTCCTTGCTTCTTTAGAATGTGGACTCGATCTTAACAGAAATGGGACTTATCCTTTATGGTTTCATGCCTGCGATATTACAATTGTTGCCTCCAATGATCTTGTACGCGTTGAAGGTACATTGAATTACAGAGAACTTGAGAGCCACTAGGGAATTGTTATCCGAAGATTTTTGATGGATAGAACTACTTATCACTTATCAATTATAGATGATATTTAGAGATTGATTTACTTAACTGAAAGTAAGACATATACATCCATACCCAACTTTTGATCACTGAACAACTGGCAGCATCTTGGCCAGACACCCCCTTTTTTTCTAGTGGACATCTTGCTTTGTTTGTGGATCGAGTTTCAGAAACAAGCTGTCTTTGGTCATAGGTTAATCACTTGTTGCTTTGTGTTGACTCCATAGAGTACTTAAATTAGTAAATATAATGATGACTACAGTCACTCAACGACTACTCATCTAAGTTCTTATCGCAAAAGAAATGATGAATTAGGATTCCGCAAATTCAATGCAACTGTACACTAGTGGCGCAAAGAAAGGAAAGCCTTCAAGTTTTAATGCCTGGATCACAATTTCAACACCATAAATATGAATTTGACCGGTCTCATTGTTTTGAAGATTAGTTTGACCCAAAAAAACCCGTGTGTTTATGTTGAGAACATAATATTTTGCTCTTGACAATATTTTTGTGAAGTTATCAACAATTGATTTTGTTTTACATGGAAAGGCTAGTATACCATGAAAAAAATCTTGTTTTAGCATGTTAAATAAAAGAAGGGTTTTTGGAAGACTTGGTTGCATATTATTTCTTAAACAAACTCAAACATGGATTTCTTTGTGGAAAAGAAACTGCGTATATGTCATTTATTAATTGGCGTATATGAGTTTCTCTGTTGTTTCGAGAAAACTTGAACTGAACTTGGTGTAAAATATTATGATGTATTTAAATGTGTTTTAGATTCTTTTTGTTGGTTTGTCATCCTTGTAAAATCTTTCTTGCTGGAGTGTTGTCTGAACTTCCAATAAACTTGGTTGCAAATATTTGAAAATTAGGCAGAAACATGCTAATTTGGCTATTTCTTGTTTAGTATTCTAGTCCATCATGAAACTTAGAGATTATTTGTTTCTGTGCCGGAAGAGCACGAGGACTGTTATAGGCTGTTATGATAAAGAAACAATCAGTTGCTTCAATAGTTATCGCCTTGGGCTGCAGGTAACACACGTGGCACAATTTGAGCCCCCTCTTGCCATTAACATTATTTTTGCTCTTGTGCTGCTGGTGGTTCAGAGTTGTAGATTACTTTAATTGATGCTTGATCAACCTTCTTGGGGTTTTCACTGATATTCTAGAGGAAAGCTGATTGTTCTCCTGTATTTCACTAAAACATATATTTGTTGCACTGTGACGAAATTAAGATTGAGTGCAGGTTGCGTCATCAGTAAAATTGCTTGTTTTTCCCTCCGAATGCAATTTTTTTCTTCTCATTTCATGTTCTTTTAATCTTACAGGTATTGAGGAGAAAGAATCCGTCACGGCTGCAAAGGTTGATCATGATACCACAAGCTTGAGCTGTTCACCTAATATTATGTCCCAGACTAACTATGAGGGACCAACTTTTAATTTAGAAAACTTGGATCTCACATCTATTGACAAACTGAGCACCTTAATTAATGAATTTCTGCAGTCCGACGATCCGAGTTCTGTAGAAACAGGTTATGTACAAACCATCTCAATGAACAAGTTGTTGGTATGGAAAGTCGACATTTTAAAAGCACTTGAGGTGACTGAATCAGAGATAGATTCGCTTGAAACTGAGCTCAAGTCATTGATAGCTGAACCTAGAAGTTTCTGTGCTCAGCCTGTTACTTCCAGCTTGCTACCGGAAGACTGCCATTTGAAACCTGGTGAAGAGCAAGTTACTGATTCCAGTTTTACTGTTGGATCTGCTCCATTGCAGGTTGTTTTACCTGGAGACATGACTGTTGAGAATATGCCTGCTGGACTGGACGACGAGCATGTGGCGGTGAAAGATGAGGAGATTGATAGTCCAGGCAGTGCCACGTCTAAATTAGTTGAGGTGTTGCCTTCTGTGGAAGAAACTGTTCCTTCTGTCACTACAGAATGTGGGGAGGAACTGATGAATTTGGATAATGATCCCAGTAACTCAGGGACATGTTTAGAATACGGTCTCAGCGATGAGGATAACGCTTGTCGTATTGTGATTAATTTTGAAAATCTTGGCAAGGTTGGCTGTGTGCTCTGTGATATGGGTCATATTTATAAATCTGTATTGGCTTCCAATAAAGATTCTATGCATGAGGCTTTCCAGGAGTTGAATAAGTTATTGCCGGCACAACAATGTCTTTTTGATATTCCGACTGCATCCGGTGTCTCTTCTTCTCAAAGTGAGTTGTCAGTAATAAAGGAGAGGTTTCTGATGAGGAAGCGGACCTTGCAATTCAAGCAGAAGGTTATTACCCTCAAGTTTAAGGTGTTTCAGCATTTCTGGAAAGAAGGTCGCATAGTTTCTATTAGGAAACTTCGAGGGAAGTCTCACAAGAAGTTTGATCAAAGTCGGACTGGATATAAAAAGAATCGCTATTCCAGTCGATCCAAATTCTTTTGTTCTGGTAAGCAATTATCTATTTCTTATTTTCCTGTTGTGTTTTTTCTTTCTCCCTCCCTTTCTCTCCGTCAGTGTTACCCGCATTCATTTCGTTTGCAATGATGATGATGTATACTTGCTGCCAGTGCTCTAGCTTCCAACCATGATAAAACAAACTACAATTTTTGAAATGGGACTGGAGACAGATCTATGTAAGGGGGGAAATAGCCACAGCCATAATAGTGATTAGTGAAAATTGAATTTTGAAATGATTTTACAGTTACCGTGACCTCCTTACATTTGCTTCTAACTGATGTATATATGGGATTCAAAATTGATTTTGTGTAGGCCAATATTTCCTGATATTTCACAAATTATGTCTTATTATTTTGCAGCTGGGAGTCCCAGAACAGTGTCTGCGGAAGAAGTAATCGACTTTGTTAATAGGTTGTTGTCGGAGTCACCATTCAAGCTCTGTCGGAATACTTTAAGGATGCCGGCATTGATTTTGGATAAGGAGATAAAGATGTCAAGGTTTATCTCAAATAATGGTCTGGTGGAAGATCCTTGTGCTGCTGAAAAAGGAAGATCTTTCAGCAATCCGTGGTCGGCTGAAGAGAGGGAAATTTTCATTGATAATCTTGCTATTTATGGGAAAGATTTTAAGAAGATTGCATCTTTTCTGGCCCACAAAACAATAGCAGACTGCATCGAGTTTTATTATAAGAATCACAAATCGGAATGCTTTGAGAGAGCTAGAAAGAAGCCAGATTTTGCTAAGCAAAGTAAATCTCAGTCCACCACGTACTTGGTCGGAACAGGGAAAAGATGGAATCGTGAGGCAAATGCTGCTTCTCTTGATTTACTTGGTGAAGCTTCTATGATGGCGGCTAATGTAAATGATGGCATAGATATTCAGCAGAAATGCACATCTAGGATCTTCTTTGGTGGGTCTAGTTCTCAGAAAGCGCAAAGGGTTGATAATGGTCCATTGCAGAGATCAAATAGTCTGGATATGTACAGCAATGAAACTGTAGCTGCTGATGTGTTGGCTGGTATTTGTGGTTCCCTGTCATCTGAGGCTATGAGTTCTTGCATCACGAGTTCTGTTGACCCTGCTGCTGATGGGCAACAAGATTGGAAGTCCCAAAGAGTCAGTTCTTGCGTAAAACGGCCTCTGACCCCTGATGTTACACAGAATATTGATGATGAGTGCTCGGACGAGAGCTGTTGGGAGATGGAATCTGCCGATTGGACTGATGAGGAGAAATCTATCTTCGTTCAGGCCGTGTCAACTTATGGCAAGGATTTTGCAATGCTCTCGCAGTCTGTCAGAACAAGATCGAGTGACCAGTGCAAGATATTCTTTAGTAAGGCTAGGAAGTGTCTTGGATTGGATCAGATTCAGCCTGAAGGTGGCAATGCTGTCTCTGCGGATATTAATGGAGGTGGCAGTGACACTGAAGATGCATGTGTTGTGCAGACAGGGTCCGTTGTTTGCGATGATGCAGAATGCAAGATGGAAGAGGATCTCCCCCCTCCTAACATGAAGTCTTCTCATGAATCTGGTATGGCAGGAACTCATGATTTAAAGCCTGATTTCAAGTTATGTGAGGAAAATACCCAACCATGTGCCACCGCTGATTCTATGGCAGCTGAACTTGTTTCACAGAATTTGTCGATGGGTGATAATCAGGTCAATGATAATGCGAATAGCAGAGAACGTAATGGTGAATGTAGATCTGTGCTGGAAAATAGAACCTTGGTTTTATCCTCTAATACAGAACCAGTACGAGTTGAAGAGGGAAATGATCTTGGCCGGCTTAATGGATCAAATGAGGCGGCATTGCCTGAGGTTTCTAATGGGCGTCCTTGTGAAGAGAATGACGGACACGGGCTTATCTTACCTTTAGATAATTTGGACAATAGGAAAGTTGAAGACAGAGTTGCTGATTCTAGTGAAGCGACTGCTCTAAACTGTGCAGCACGTGAGATGAAGTCTGAGCCCCAACTGGCGGCTGGGAATGGACGTCACCCTTCTGTTGATAGCCAAAAAGGGGCTGACCTTGAAACAACCAGTTCTGTAGAAAAGTCTCATGTCATCCCATTGCGACAGAATGGTCACTTTGCATTGGTGGATTCATCGACGTTGTTTTCTGTTCCCATCAAGTATCAAAGACACTCGAGTACTAATGCTCTATCAAGTGTTGGTGCTAACGGGATAAGTGAAAAGCATTCTCAGAAATTTTCTAAGAAAGGTGATTACCAGCAGCAGCAGCAAAGTTTGAGCCACTCACTATCCGATCCTGTTGAGTCCTCCCAGATTCTCAGGGGTTACCCCGTTCCGGTGCAAACTGTGAAGGAGATAAATGGGGATCTTAATTGGAAAAAACATGTCTTGCATCAAAATGTCTCAAAGTCGGAAGGAAAATTGCATTCAGATCGGCATACAGATTTCTCCCTTCAGAAATGTTCTAGTAGTTCAAGAAATCAGAGTGGCATTGTCCAGGCGACATTTCCAATCAAAGAACAGAGCAGGAATGATTCTAGACCCCGATCGGGTAGCTCATCCGACGTGGATAAGCCTTCCAGGAGTGGTGATGTGAAGTTGTTTGGTAAAATCATAATCTCTTCCCAAGACAAAGCTAGTTCTCGTCTGCAAGAAAACGGTGATAGTAACGGTCCGCAGCATAAATCGGGTAGCCAGTCACTGAACCTGAAATTCGGCAGTGATCACAAGGTCAACATTGATTCTTCTCAGTCGAAATTCGATTACAGTAACTACCTTGGCTCCGATAATATTGCGCTTAGGGGCTTTGAATATACAGGCTTCCCTCCTTTGCCCGATTCTACTCTCTTGTTGAACAAATATCCTGCTGCATTTAGAAACCACCATTCTATTATGCCAACGGTGAAATTGGAGCAGCAGCCGCATTTACATGGACTCATTGGCAATCACCACCATCCCCCATTGAATGCCGTATCTGTTTATCCGAGTGGAGATTTGCAGCAGCCTTTTACAATGGATATGAAGAAGCAGACACAACAAGATGTATTGTACTCTGAGATGCAGATAAGAAACGGGTTTGATGTAATGCAACAACAGCAAGGAAGAGGGGGTATGGTTGGAATTAATGTTGTGGGTAGAGGAGGGGGAGGGGTTGTTGTTGGAGGGCAGTGTTCGTCTGGCGTTTCTGATCCTGTGACAGCCATTAAAATGCACTATGCTAAAGCTCAGAATTTTAGTATACAGGCAGGAAATGTAATTAGAGAGGATGATAATAATAATAGTACATGGAGAAGCAGTGGGGATGTAGGCAGGTAGCAGAAAGTGAAGAGAGAAGGCGCCATCTTCTCAGTGGCAAGTTTTCTTCGTAATTCTTGTCGCGTTTGTATTATATAGTTTTTGTTGAGTAAGAAGTTGATAGAGAGCAGCAGTTGAACAAGTTTTAGAATCCGTATTTTTGTTTTTTTGTTCAGAAAATTTCTAGATCTTGTAATATTTGCAGGAGATTTGTATTTGTTGTATTTGTTGATGGAAAATACCCAAAAAAAGAAGAAAAAAGAGAGCTACCCTATCCTGTTGGAATTTCTGTTCGGGTGCGCGTATAGTGGTGTTCGACGATCTATATGAAGAGCTTCGCTAACTCTCTCTCTCTCTCTCTCTCAGGTGTTTGTTTGATTCTCTCTTTCTTGCATATTTTTTTGCAAGGATTGATTTGTTGTTAATACAGAGGATTGACTTTAGTCAACTGGGATTTAAGCTTCTTAAGCTATGGAAACAGGTGCTGCGTGTGAAATTTGGTACAACAGGTGAATTACCAGTAAATAATTCCATAAAACAAAACAACCTGTGTCTATAGTTATATCATATGTTACTCTTTAATTTAATTATTATTTATTTTAATTTTCTAACTTGCAATAAGTTAATTTTAATTTATTCCCATGTTGTGTGGCATGTGTTTGTTAGGTTGGAATTGTTAGTAGGTTGGATTGGAGTGATGAGTTTGTAACGAGTATTTCAACTTTGGTGGTACACCAAAACGTGACCACTTGTTTTTTTATGAGTATTAATTACCAAATGGATGGGACTCTCTCTCTCTCTCTCTCTCTCTCTCTATATATATATATATATATGTAACTTGGTCAACTCACCTACTTCATGCTCATCTCTTAATTCTTCTCTCTCTCTCACACACGCACACACACATATTATATAATAATATTTGAATGAATGAATAATTGTACTAAATAGAACAAGTGGATGATTAAAAAAAGTTCTCCATCTTATCTTTTTCTCATGAAATTCGGCTTTTCGACGACATGATTCCGTTGAAATTTTGCCAAAAAAGCATAAATATAATGTGGAAAAATATGCAGTAAAGCAATGTGTATAAATTTTGGACCTTTGCATAAATATAATTTTACAAAAATAACAAAAAAAGAAGAAAGAAAGAAAGCACAATAAAAACTAAATTTATCAAACAAAAGTCGTAAAGGACACTAGTCAATTACGTCTACCGTCCGTCGTAGAATAGATGGTAGAGGAGCAGTGATTTCAATTATCTGCAAAAATGGAACATATATGTAAATTTTCGACTTAATTACCTATTTCTCCTTAAATCACATTATCACGATATTATCCGAATAAAATCACGCCTTTTTAAAAACAATAGATAAACGAAAAGCATATATCAAGAAGTATAATATGTAGGAATGTAATTGTATACGTACCTCATTAGATACAGGGTGCGTAAACAGTACACGATGTGCATGCAAATGGTATCCGCAATCTCCAGGAACAGGTTTTTCAGGCCTCTCATATCCTCTGAAACGTAAACAAAAAGAAATAAATAAATAAATTAGAAAAAAAGAACTGTCAGCTAATCATCAGCAGTTCTATTCTATGACCAATTTTAAGCTATTTGAGACTATATTAACTCACGAGTTCATGTAAATTTTTGGGGTTCAAGTTGCATAAATCAACATTTATACTGATGAAGAGCATATGCTGGTAATTTCTTCAGTTAGTTTCGTCAGTTGTAAGTGAATAACAAACTAGGTAATGTCATGAAGGAAGTATAGCAGCTAAAGAAGATATGATCCGTATGATAATAGCAAATAAGAATGATTATATAATTTAGAATATCATTCTATACCCGTCTTCAGCGAAACTTTGATCTACAAGTTCATGATCGGAGCACTTTGGTTGTCCACCTGTGCTATAAAGAGGATCACCTGATACGCAGCAAGACATAATTAGAACATGACTATTGCAAGAAGAAAACAAATATTTGCACTTCAAAAGATGTAAAATTTTCATTACAAATAGAACTTCGCTTTTACTTTTTGTGACATATGGTTCTTGAAAATTTAGAAAATCTTCATGCATACATAAACTCAAAAACTTTAGTGCGGTAAAAAAAGTTTTTCAACATGATTTCTCAAAATCGTTTTGAAAAAATTCTAGATTACTAATTCACATGAAAAGAGTACTGTAGAAATAATGTCTTTTGTTGTAAAGAAGCTGCCAATGGTTAGTTGCTAAAAGAATCCTGAAAAAACAGGTACATGACAAACAACTGTAAATGTTTCATCAATCAATGTGGGTGCGAGCCTGTAGTTTCACAACAGATTGATTTTACAGAAATGCTTGAGATCGAACTATAAGGATGATATAATATCATGAACTTGATCATTTAAGACAAGTAACGTACGTATTAAGGCTATTATGTTCATGTTGACTGGCGGAATCAAGAGGGAGGATCATACAATAACTAAATAACACAAAGTAGCAACTTTTTCAGTGCAAGCAGAACTCTATGAACTCTTTGAAACTTTGAACTCTTTCATCTACCTCATAACCTTTTTTCAACATAAACGTACATATATCATGAGAAGAAGAATTTTCAAACTTACCTATCAGTGGATGCCCAATGAAAGAAAGATGAATGCGTATTTGGTGTGGCCTCCCAGATTGAATTTCAACCTAACATACAATATTGTACTGAATCAAGACTATACGTAGAAAAGAAGTTGCAAATAAAGCGAGTAGTTATGTAATGGTCAAATACTCCACGATATATCCAGAATCGACATAAGGCATATGAAATCTAACAGAAGAACTTTCTTGCGGATGGAACAATAATACTAGCATTTTTTATTATCCTAACAGACAAATTATCAGGTACAGATAAATAAAGAGCTTATGATTAGTAATGTCCTATGTAATCACTAAACCTGGACCAATGTGGAATTGTTCAGCATGTTTCTCTCCAAAACAACTACTTTGCTCCAAGCAGGTTTCCCTGAACAATAGAATGGTAGAATATGAATAACCAGCCAATAATGTTAGAAAAGTAACGTCTGATAATTGATAACATTTACAAAACCTGAAGGTGAGGCAACATACAACCCATTGGCAACTCCAGGATATTTGACCAGCCCAATGGGTTGATCGATGACAACCTGTCAAGAAATAAAGTAATGTATGAAAATAAGAAACGATATGGAAACTGAAATGATGCCCACTGGTTACTCATGTATGACCAATTTGTTTGATACGGAAAATTGACGAATCTACATAAAGAAAGAAAGACGAAATAGGGGAACAAAAAGAACAGTAGTTATTACCTCATCCTCAATGATTATCCCACTTGCTAGGGCTCGATATAGTTTTGTTATATTTCTTGTTGATTTCTGCTGTTGATCATTTTCCCTGTAAGAAAATTGTATCAGCGGCACGTATGTAATACAAGAGCCATGTGAGCATCGATGTGGAAACTTGTTTGGGTTCCAAACTGAAAACACAAAAAAGTATTGATTCTTTTATATGACATCATCCATGACAATGAGTCTAGAGTAAATGGGTGATGATAAAAGCAAATTATCAAATAGCTGTTTTCACTCACCTACATACCCCAACAACTGATGTCCCATCAGCAAAAAATGCTGCCAGACGAGATTTTGCGAGCTTCGTTTTTGCACAAAGTAGTATTCCTAGTGGCACAAAAGGATACGAAAAGGTGCAACTTTTATGTGATCTTGAGAAATATCGAGTTCCATGAAGAGTAAAATAGCATCTTACCAGCAGAAAGCAATTTACAAAGTAAAGGAAGATTTACATTTATCAACTAAAAAAGAGAGAATTAAGGCTTTCCGTCTAATATCAACAACCTACTTACTATCTGAACTCCGACCTCTGCCATCCAAGATTAACAAAAAGTTCATATCCATATAATGATGCAATACGCATTTAAAGTCATGATTTCATTGGCACAGTAAAGGTTTTTGCTTTCCTCTACTCGAGTGTGCCTAGGTCTGTAGGCTTATATCCAAGAGAAAAACACACTTATCAAGGACCTATATATGTATGATCTTTTATACACCCTTCTTTTACAAACTAAATTAGCTTCTGGATTGAGAATAGTATTACAATGAAAGAACTTTATGCGAAAGAAAGAGAAAACCTTTCACCTTGTTTTCCAGATTCAAAATTGAATAAGTGCACAATGCATACAAGATCTATGTCTGACCACCTTCAACCACCTCTCTCTTTGGATGATAAAGCAGGTGATAGAAAGTCTAACTTTTGGAAAAAATATTTCAAAAAAAAAACAGCAAAAAGAATTTTCAGGAAAAAAGTGAAGGGTAGCCTAAATAGTATAATCAGAATACATCCTGATTAACTGTCATTTGAATTTATAGATACAGAAATAACTTTGAGATTTAGCTGCTGTACATAAAGACTAACCTGATGTGCCTCTTCCAAGCCGATGAACTGGAACAGGATGAGGCTCTTGGCATCCGCCTGCATGTCGTTGGAGCTGTGTCAAGACAGTTCGCTGCTGGAATAACCCTCCAGGTAGAACTTGTAATCCCGAGGGTTTATTCAAAGCAATCTGGATGGACAAATAAAAATTAAAATTCAACTAAAAGCATTTATCATCAATATACATTGATTAAGTGGATATGTTAAGTGGCCATTGTAGTTGACATTTCTTCGATTTTGTTCCTTCATTTTGAATATATCATAATATTTTTTTTCTTTTGTCAATTAGTTCAATACAGAAATTTAAGTAGGAGGAGAATATTTAACCTTAGTGATGGTTGAGATAATAAAAAAGATCTACGGTTTTCCCCGATTACTAAAGAAAGCATTCAAATTCAACTTTATTTATTTACCACATCGTCATCCTCGTATAGAATTTCCACCAAGTGTGGAGCATCCGGCTCTTTCCAAGGAAGCCGATGATAAACTAATTCTGCACCTCCCCTACCATAAAACAGAAACAATACTCAATCAGAACCAAACTAACAATAGTATTCCTACAAGCATCTCAACACAATTTTCATCCCTACATTTAATTACAATAATACAATATCTTTTTCCCCCCTTTTTTTGATATGTGAATTGCATTAACAGTTAATTATCAAGTGACATAAATCTCAAACAAAAAACCTGAGAATTGTATTGGGATCGGTCACAACACCGCCATTGACAGTTATCTGCTTATTGTGAATTCTCTGCAACCAACTACTCAACAATCAGCACACAGTAAAAAAGAAAAATTCCCATAATTAGGTTTCTTTCAGTAAATTTAATTCGTTACCCGTGTAAAGGGGCTGAACTCTGGTACTTTCTAGAGTAGAATTCAATCAGTGTCGCACCTGAAAAAGAAGAAAAAAAAAAAAAACGAGAAAAATTACTGGACATAAAATTATCAATTTTGTGTGCGGCGGCGAGAGGCGTACCGTCATCGGAGGGGCGGAGGAGGTCACGGTAGTATATGCCGTCGTTGAATTCCGGCCAGGGATCGCCGAACGAGACCATTTTCTTCTCGTAAAAAGTTGGGGTTTCCGTTGAGAGAAAAAATGAGGGGAGGGAGGCAGTAATCATCTCTCTACTAATTTAAAACGAAGATAATTAGCACTTTAATTATTGGGTAAATTACAAACACCCCTGAGGTATGGTCAATTTACAAAACAACCCCTATCGTTTGGATAATTACATCTACCCCTCAACTATGATTTTTTCTTACACCTCCACCCTTATGGTGTCAAATTCAATATAATCATCTAGATTTCGTGGAATGTGCTCTAGTTTGTACTCGTTTTGTGTAAAAATACAGTTTCTGATGCACCACAATCTGATATATACAAGCCAAAAAACACATATTATGATCATCTTGCTTCAAAATATAGAGTTCGAATGGGATAAAACGGATACAAAAGTGATAATATTCCATATAATCTCGAAGATTCCACTAAATTTGAGGAATTGAGGGGGTGGTTGTAATTATCCAAACAAGAGAGAGGTTTTCATAATTTGACCATATCTCAGAGGTGGTTGTAATTTACCCTTAATTATTTATCAAAACAAAAGTAACGACTTCAATTCGAATTGGAAAGAACTGTAGACAACAAAGGGGAAGTCTGACCCGAGAGACCAGAATATGAAAAAGGATAAAATTGGGAATGAACAAATCTTTTGTACACACACCCAATAATATTAAATGGGAAAATTACAATTTTCACCCCTCAAGTTTGCAGTGATTTCACATTTGATCCCTTATGTTCACAAAAAATACATTTGATCCCTCATGTTTGAATAATTTAACACTCTTTTGAGTTTTGATCATCTCCGTGTATTTACCGTTAGACCGTTATTTAAGGAAGAGATGGCCACACGCTTAATTCAATTAGTTTTAACGAGAAATTGATGAAAATGACTACAAGTTTTAAATTTTTAAAACATGAATGATCAAATGTATTTTTTTTTTTTTAATTTGAGGGACCAAATGTCAAGCGCAAACTATTTGTACTTGCATTTTTAACATAAATATAATAAATAAATAAAAACTCACGAGCCAGCTTATAAACAATTTGAAATAGATTTTGAGCTCAACAAAATGCTCGAGCTAATAAACTTGAGCCAATACACAAGAAAATATACAACAAAATTCCAGTCTTACATATGAAAAATACATTAATAAGCATTTGGTATCGTTTCGGAAGTTACTTTTATTTTATGTCAGGAAAATATATTTTGAGAGAATAATATAAAAATGAAAGTAATATTTTATTTATATTTTGAGAAGATACAAAATACACTCTAGTAGTCAAATCATGTATAAAGTTGTTACAAACAAAAGTATTTTAGATAAAGAATTTGATGAATAAACTAATATTTGTTCGTTTTTTAGCGACACATTTTTTTTACTGTAGTAGTCGTCAATTCATTCATTCATGGAGGAGATATAAACTTTTGAAATTATTGTTAGAATTATTATTTTGAAAAGCTGAACAAACACGAATTCATTTCGTGAAAAGAATAAAAACCAAACCAAACATTGATGAAGTATTGTTTTAATTGAAATTCATCTACACATGTTTTCCAACCCTAAAAAAGATTGAAGATAAACTATAAAAAAACACTCTTTAATTCTCATTACAAATCAAGAACTATTTTAAATCATCAATTACATAATACATATATATAAGTACAACAAAATCAATCCCTCATTTATTCAATTAATTTTTTTTTAAAATAATAATATCAGCTTACGACGAGGGCACTCGCAGACGATTCCAACCCAATTTCGAAACCTGCACTCTCACCACAACCACCACCATCAACCGCCGCCGCCGATTTTTTTCCGGCAGAAACCGTCAGAAGGCGATGCCTCTCCGCCCGAGAACCGATAACCTGACCCAAAATCGAAGCTCCGATAGTAAAAGCCATGGCGGACTTTGGCATCAGAACCGATTTCCGGAGCATAGCTATGAACGGTACAGCCGCGTGCACTGCAACAAACCACGACGGAGAGAATTTCTCAGTGTGCTCTCTCCAAACTCCCAACGGTATATTTGCCGCCATGCCCAAAACTCCGATCACGAGTACTTTTGCAGGGAGGGGCTGAGGGCGGAGATTCTTGGCGAACGCGGTTTTCGATAGGGCAGCTCGGGCAGCTACTATGGCTGGCGGGCAGACGTATTTGACACCTGGCGGTGGCTGGAGCGCCTTTGCTACCAGAGGGATGACGTGGCTTACGGCTCGGTAGGATTTCGCGATCGGGCAGTTTCCCGTTTGGAACCACTCGTTGCTCATTGCTTCGTGTTTTGAATTATTATTATTATCTCCCTGTTTTTTCGAACATAAATATTATTATCAGATCGAGTTTTTATTAACAACGTAATTAATTAATGCGAGAATACGTTGGACGAATTTGATTTAATTACCTTTGAAGAAGATTCCTTTTTCGAGGGATTCGGTTTCTTCTTTGAATTCTTCCACTTCTCGGAGAACGCATCGAATCCAAAAGCTCCTCCGAATGAAGATAAGCTGATGGTAGCTGCCTTTGCAGCCAACGGATTGAATCGAGCCGTTAGTGATTCGGAAGAAGAAGACTTTTCGGTGCGTGGCGTTGACCTTCCGTAAAGTGGGACAACACCGTTTTGGCCATGGAAAAGTTTGAAAGCCATGTCGAAATTTGGACCATCCTCAAAAATAGGACCCTTTTTCTCCCTTATTACCTGAAAAAAAAAAAAGGTTTTCGTCAATAACGAAAAATACGATACTTCTAATTTAGCTAAACCTCATTATTAATGCAGTTGGGACTGGGGAAATTCTATTAATTTAGCGAATTAGTAAACTATCGAGTTAATAATTTAATACGTTTTCACCGAGTCAGGACCGAGAGAAACTAATATTTAATCGAGGTTATTAATTTATCGAGGTTCTGTTGTATATATATATATATATATATATATATATATATATATATATATATATATATATATATATGCAAAGACGAAACTTACGGGCATGGGGAAAGCCATTGCTTTGGAGAAGGAGAAGTTAGTGGGCTCGTTAATGTTCTGCAAAAACGGACACTTGACAATGTCCTGATTAAATGTCGACGAATCCACGTTCGAGTTCCCCAAGAAACAATCCATCCTAGATGAATAAATTAATCTGCACAAATACGAAACAAAATTCAAAGGATTACACTCTCGTTTAAAGCTCAAACTAATCGATTTTTAGAGCTCCGAATACGGATCTTATCGTTATAAAAGCCGACGAATCAAGGTATAACAACAAGCACCATCAAATCAAAGGATAACCAATCATTCAAAAGTATTCCAAACCAAATTGAAATTATTCTCATCAAAACTATATATGAAATTATAATCCCTTGTAACCAAATTCTTTAAACCCACATCAGCTCAAATTAAAATCTCAAAGAAACTACGGAAAACCCAGCAAAGTATTTACAGAAAACCCCAAATGAGTACCATTCAAGAATTAGAATTACAGCTCAAATTAAAAAAATAAAATTAATGCAAACCCATAATATTTTCAAAAAAACATGAATGGAAATTCATCATTAAAAACAATTGAAAACGCAGAACCAACCCCCACCAATCAGAAATCGGTAAAAAATGCAGGAACCAAAGAAAGGGAAGATCAATTACCTAATAAAGCAATGCTTCAATGGGGTTGGTTAACCGATCAAAAAACCTCCAGCAAAAAATGGGTT
>NW_012193101.1:2180449-2211173 GCF_000504015.1 Erythranthe guttata
ATCGAAGAAGAAGAAAGATCTTATAAAACATTTCGACCGAAATCCAAGGGATAATTATTCAAAAATCTCCACTTTTCTACCTTCTACATATTGGCTAAAAGAAAGAACACCTTTTCTCTCCGAGGCTCAAATCAAGGTTCTAAGGATAAAAATTTAAAGGTAGGCTTGAAAGGCTCAAACGGTTCAAAGAAGGCCTAAATCATATCCCAAATCACTTACTACCCAACACTTCGTATCATAAATGTCCTAAGGTGAGATTTAAAACCGAACAAAGCATGATTTAGCACAAATAAATTCCAAATTTAAAATACAAAACATTCAACCAAAGCAATGCATAAGGTGTGATTCCTAGCAATAATTCACTTCTACGTTCCGTTGAATCGAAAACTAAACAAATACCAACTCCTTATCACATAAAGCAAGCAATTTCATCATCAAACATTGGCCATCTCCCATCATCATAATTCATCGATGCGTCGAACCAAAAATTTTTTTATTACTTTTTTTTTTTTTTTTCGAATAATAAAACGATAACTAAAGCAAAAAAAATAACGCAAGCAAACTAACAAACAAGCAAAACACAAATATAACCACCCCCAAACTTAAAATTCACATTGCCCTCAATGTGATTCGCCCAAAGTTTAAGGATAGAAAACACCTGTCTAAGCGTCGGGACCATCGTCGTGTGAGGTGCCCTACCCGTCACGTTCTCGTTTTCCCATAATTTGAGGATGCTGGTGGAGGAGCTTTGGAGTGAATTGGTGTGCAAAATTTCCCCCAAACTTGACTTGGGCACTTCGTCGAACACCTGGTGGGCGTTCTTGGTGGAATGGGTTTTTTCGAGAAAATTGCACCGTTCTTGAATCTCCCTGCGCAAATCAACAACAAACCACCTTGATTACGTAGTATATGTGTGTAGTTGGTAAATTTTCGGTGAAATTTGTCAAAGAAAAGGGAAAATTTCGAAAAAGGAAGACGAGGGTTCGAATTGGGGGAGAGAGGGGATTTGGGAATTATGGAAATTGTTTTTTTTTTTTTTTTTTTTTTTTTTTTTCGCACGGCCGTGCGAAATTTAGGTGAAAAATCCGCACGGCCGTGCCATTTTCCAATTTTGGGCAGTAGCTCTTCATATTTCGCACGGCCGTGCGAGATTTAAGTGTAAACTCCGCACGGCCGTGCCCTTTTCCTATTTTGGGCAGTAGCTTCCCCGAAATTTCACACGGCCGTGTGAAATTCCTGCCCTTTTCTTGCACGGCCGTGTGAATAATTGCAATTAGGTCCCTGCAAAATAAAAACTTCCTATTAGTGCCCCTAAAACTTTTTTTTTTTTTTTTTTCTTTTTCAAAGCTGGAATAAAATAAGAGCAAACACTAACAAGTTAAATAAATAAAAACACAAATAATAAAATAAAAAAAATAAAATAAAAGAAAAGAAAAACGAAAGCTCGGGTTGCCTCCCGAGAAGCGCTAAGTTTATAGTCTTCAGCCAGACGTTGTTCCTCTTCTTCAATTCCTTAGCTTTTGAACCCATCTCCTAACTTCCTTTTGGAGAAAGTCTTGAATAAATGGGTTGATCCGATTCTTCTTTCGACTGGTTCGCTTAGGACTGCCCTTGAATTTATTTTTCTTGATGTCATGAGGCTTGCCAACATCGTCTTTTATCACGGTGTTTTGAGTAGGTGTTGTAACCAACTCAACCTTTTTCTTATGTTCTCCTACATGCACATTAGTATCCACAAAAAAATTTAAATCATGTAATTTAACAGGAAAAAGTTTAGAATCACTTACCTCATCAAGAAGATAACATCCATTAGCCGTAATAGGCTTTTCATCCACCCGGTACACCTTGAAGATCACTGTTTCTTCCCCCACACTCATTCTTAGCTCTCTCTTTCCTACATCAATAATTGACCTACCAGTTGCTAAGAAGGGGCGTCCTAAGATAAGGGGAATATTTTCATCTTCCTCTATGTCTAGTACTAGAAAATCGGCCGGGAGTATGAACTTATCTACCTTGACCAATACATCCTCCACTATACCTAAAGGGTGAGTAAAAGATCTATCGGCTAGCTGCAAGGTCACGGAAGTAGGCTTAATTTCTCCTAAATTCAATTTCTCATAAATTGATAAAGGCATTAAATTTACGCTCGCCCCTTGATCACACAACGCCCGCCCAAAATACCTAGTACCTATTGTGCATGGAATGGTACAACTGCCCGGATCTCTAAGCTTCGGTGGAATTTTATTTGCAAGGATAGCACTACTTTGCTCATTGAGGTCTATGATTGCTGCACACTCCGGAAGCCTCATCTTCTTCGATACAAGTTCCTTTATAAACTTAACCCAATTCGGCATATGCTTAAGTGCCTCAACAAAAGGAATATTAACATGCAATTTTTTAAGATAATCCAAAAATGACTGAAATTGCATATCAAGCTTAGAGTTTTGAAAACGTTGAGGGAAAGGTACCTTGGGAGTAGGTTCACTTACTGTGATCTTTGTGTTGCTTGGCCCGACCTCGGTTTTTTCCTTGGGCTCCTCTACAATAGGCGGTGGTGCAACGGACTTTTTAGGAACTTCTTCTAATTGCCTCCCATTTCGCAAACTCACAGCATTGCACTGCTCGATGTTGCTCTTTCGAGGATCTTTCGTATTCGACGGCAGTGCTTCCGACGGCCTCGCGTTTAGTTGGGTTGCAAGTTGCCCCATTTGTGTCTCAAGGTTTCGAATGGATGCTTGAGTCGCCGTCATGAATTTTGCTAAGATGTCAGCGAGGTCAACTCCTTGGGGTGGAGCTTGAGGTGGTGCTTGCCTTTGTCCTTGCTGATTCCCTCCCCATCCAAAGTTGGGGTGATCCTTCCATCCGGGATTGCACGTGTTGGGGTACGGGTTCCTCTGTTGTCGGTTGGTGTCATGCACATAATTCAAAGACTCCGTTTCTTCTATGCGTTGGTCGGGAACTTGGACTGCGTGGACTTGCTGAGCCTGCAAAGCCGCTACTTGCTTCGATAGCTTCTCCAATTGGGCCGTGATTGCAGTGACTCCGTCTAACTCCAAAATTCCTCCCGTCTTTATGGCTCCGCTATTTGACCGGTCCGATGCCCGCATGTATTTATTCCTAGCGATTCGCTCCAAAAGTTCGTAAGCTTCGTCATATGTCAAGCTCATGTACATACCACCAGCTGCTGAATCGAGCACCGTTCTCGAATTATCTTGCAATCCATCATAAAATATTTGAAGTTGCCGCCACTCTTGAAGACCGTGATTCGGGCATCTCCGAATTAATTGTTTGAATCGCTCCCACGTCTCGAACAACGCTTCACCGGCTTCTTGTAAGAAGTTTTGTATTTCTCTCCGGATTTTCTCCGTTTTGGTTGGGGAGTTGTACGTGTTCATGAAGAGCTGTGCTAGCTGGGGCCAAGACGAGATGGAATGCGGTGCACGAGTTTGTAGCCATTCTCTTGCGGCTCCTTGGAGAGAGTGCTTGAAGAGGCGGAGCTGCAGTGCTTCCGGCGACACTCCGTTCATCTTATGCGAATCACACGTTTCGAGGAAGTTGACCAAGTGGAGATGCGGATCTTCATGAGCTAATCCGCTGAATAACCCATTGTTTTGGAGCATAGTAAGTAGTCCCGCTCGAATTTCGAAATTGTTGGCTTCAATGGGGGGCTGCTGGATGCTTGATTGAAACCCATTGAGTGTTGGAACGGTGTACTCATGCAATGCTCGTTGACGAGGTGGTGGATTAATTAGCTGACGTTGCTCTTGCTCGTTGACGATCTCTCCTGCCGCATTCGGTAAGCGCCCTTGGTCATCTCCCCTACGATTATTCTCTTCTTCCATTCGCATAAAAAGTACCTAAACAAAAATAATAAAAATAAAATAAGCAAATAAAATTATAAAATAAAATAAATAAAACGGCTGAAGTAAGAAAAATTGCTTAAATTTGATATTAGGATAAATAGATAATTTAGCCGTATTCCCCGGCAACGGCGCCAAAAACTTGTTGGGTGCTAAATACCTAACACGCAAGTGCACGTATCGCAAACAAGTAGTAAAGTAGACTCGTGAGAGTCGGATGTCGATCCCACAGGGAATACGCAAATTATTTAATCCTAAGTACCAAATCCTAACAATTGTGATTTTTATCCAGCCTACGCAAGGTTGTCAAATTAATTAACTAATAAAATTAAAATAATTAAGAAAACAAGTAATCACGAGAAAAAGTCAATAATAAACGGATCTAGGATTTTATCTTCCCCCTATGCAAGAATTGCTCACCCAAAACCCCTCAATTATGAAATATATGATTCATGATTATTAACCCGAGACACTAATTTACTCATAACCCGCTGTCGCGTGTATTATGAGTCTATTATTCATAAACGATTCACTATATGTCTATGCAAACCAATTATAAATAAAGCATTAACTAACAAGTCTCGTAAGTGGCTACCTAAGGTAATATCTGTATGTCTACGACACCACATGCAATTGACACACTCATCCGGTGAAAACTACTCGAAGGCTCTTATACTTACCGTCTAATTATCAAAATAGCTCTGTCAAGTCAATCCCAATAATCACAGATAAAGCACATAAATTGATCAAGTTCATGCACTAACAATCATATCAAGTAGAAGAAATAATCATAAAATCATAATTGCATAATCTCAAGAAAAAGGGTTCACAATCCCTACATAGGGTTCCAACAAAATCCTAGATTAAAAACTTAGCTACGCATGTTCGTTACGAAAAACATAATAAAAATACGAAAAATCATAAAACTATAAATAACAATAAAAGAGGAGAACTATGATGAAGATTCGTCAAGTCTTCGTCTTCGTTCTTGTGCTCCTTGATTGCGTGTAGAAAGATTAAAAATAAAAACCCTAAAGATTAAAGATGAAAGGTCAAGATATCTCTAATTGAGTGCTTGTGGCCTTTAAATAGGGTGCAAAACTATAATAGGGCGGGTTTCCTTGTGTAATTAGGATTCCTTCACTGCGCCAATTCGACCATCCGGACGGCCGTGTGAGATTAAACTCTAAAATCCGCACGGCCGCGCGGGCTTTAATTCTGCAGGAAATCTGATTTTTTCACTTTTGGCCCACTTTTTCTCTGAATTTGCAGTTTTCACCCCAAAAGTTGTCAATTCTCCAATTTGCACCTAAAATACAAATAATAGCCATTTTAAGCACCAATTATCATAAAAACACACCAAAAGCTCCAATTAAAAGGTATAATTAAGTGTATAAATATACACTTAACAACCACCGACACCATCCCCAGCCCCGAGCGCCGCTCTCATGACCAACGCCGCTCACCGCTGTCGCCGGCCCAAAGCCGCCGCCCGCCATCACCATCCCTCCCCCCATGCCACCGCCTCCAACATCATAGTCGATTCCATCGTCACAACCACCACCCCCTCTCAAATCATGAGATGGAGTGTAGCGAGAGATATCTTGAGATTGAGAGAAATAAATCGAGAGAGCGAGACAGAGAAAGCCAGAGAGAGAGAGCGAGACAGAAAGACGAGAGAAAGAAGAAGAATAAAGAGGAAAAATAGATCTGAGAAGAAACGTGAATATGTGGGTTATAAGATTTAGGGTGCAAGGGCAAGATAAGGATTAAAAAAAATTAAGGATGTGAGTCATATATTATTTCAATATAGGGATTTAATTAAAAAATTGGATTTAGACTTGTCATTTAGTTCAAATTAGGTTTCGTACGAGGGACTCCTATCATATTACCCCTAAAAAAGTTATTGAGGTTGACTCTTTGAATATTTCAAGAAATGGGAAATTTGGTAGAAGGCCCTCGTAATATAATTGTATTGCTATACGAACATCAATTTGTTTTTTTTTGTTTTTTTAGTTTTTATGTATGTATGTAAGCTATAAAACTTGAGTATATTGAATTGTGGTTCCTCGTATAGGCGTCACCAAATGCGGGTAGTCGTGGGATCCATTGGTTCGATTGAGAACTTAACTGATGATTAAGCTCTCGATCAGATGCTCGATTAGCATATCGTGGAGTGTAGGATTTGTAGGTTATGATTCGTACTTCTGGTGAAATATTTTTAACACGAAAAGAAGAAAAAAAAGATGTCTTTAACAGGAAAAAATGTTTTGGAAAATATGAAGAAAAATTAGTGATGGGAGAATTTTTGATAAATAGGTGTTGTAAATCTATAGTTTCTATTATCCAATAAGATCATTAATGAAGTTACGGTTATCAATATGGACGATCAACATCCCGATTTAGAGGTAAAAATAGCTATTTTGACCCAAAAAAAAAAAACTTAGAGATTCGGGCTACAAAGCCCGAAACAAAAGAACACAATTTAGTCGCAGTCTGTATTTTTGGTCAAAGACTTTTAACCCAAAAAAAGAAGAGTTGTTCTAATATGAAAGAATTTTAGTGATGAAAGGACTTGTAAATAAATTACTACTTTATTTTATTTGGAGATAAATTATTGAAGTACAGTTATAGAGCAGAGTGACTAACGCATCATAAGGAGATTATAATAAAAATAAATAAATAAATCAGCCACATGAAACATGCATCATGCCTTTGAATGAATTGGATAGTTGAATAGTCAAAATGCTAATTCAATCCATCCAACCAAACATGTATATCAATATATCCTTCCATAATGCATTAGTCAACTTACGTCTCCTTTGATCGGGAAGATTAGTCATAATTAACTAAATAATTGAACACTATTTAATGTTTTGGTATCCCTAATAATTTATCGGGTCAATCTGCAAATATTATATTATTATAATTTATCTTGCCTTCTAAACATATTTTTTTATCGAATTATCGAATATTAAATAGTATAATTGGATTTTTTTAGATTATTTAATTTTATGTTGATTAATCTTGACAACCAAACAAGGACTTTTATAAATGTTCTTTGCATGCCATGCCAGTGAAGAGCAATTAAATAAGACCCAAATTGTGTTAGTTTAGCAGCAAAATAAGTCAGCAAAAGTGGTGTTTACTAGTGGGCACGTATATTAACGAACGAGTCAACACGGTATTGAGTTGGGTAAACTAATATATCCACTATCCAACCTAATACCACAAAGTAAACATGCCTTTAATTCCATCAAACATAGTATTACTAGATCACTAATCAAAAAAAAAAAAGAAAAAAAAAACACTAAATTCTCGAGTTAAGTGGTTAATGCTGTGCGACGACGAACTATTTCCAGCAAAAAAAAAAATTATCTTCAAAATCTTGAATTATATACTATGTATCTGGTTTGTCCTCTGATCTTCGATATTCAGGTTTCAGCTCATACGATCCTTGGTTGGCTCCCTTGTTGTTGTATACACACAGAAGCTTCAGCATATCTTTAAGAAATTGCTGCCATGTAAATCGATATATAGACACGTATAAGTACATTCGTCCGTGCCAATATTCTTTCCCAACAAACGACACAATAAACACGAGTAAAATGTATTTCAGTGATTTTTTGCGGTAATTTTACGGCCAAATTTTAGTATCATTACAAAGTTGCCTTCGAGCATCATCATAAGGGAGAACATGATATATATATATATATATGACATACCTCAGGCTGATCGGTCTTCTGAACCAGTTGTTTCAGTGTCCAATTTGGTTGTTGCTCAAAGAGCTTAAACATGATCTTCTCCATTTCTTCAGGGTCTCGTCTTGTTCGTTTCGTTTCTGATCCCTTTGCTGGAGCTTTCTTTTCCTATTCATCACATATAACACCACATTTCATAAGTAAACACGGTTAATTATGTACATTCATCAACAAATATAATCAGCTCCACTAATATTTTTATTTAAAATCGGAAGACAACGATGAAGTGAAGTACCACTGCTACAGAGGACTTCATATCAAACATTCCAGGCATGGGCCTCATTCGCATTCCACTATCGTTATCAATGATCTGCATAAGATTCGAAACAAGTCGAAAACAGAGGATATATTATACGCATCAACAAAACTAGGTCATGATTATTCCTTGCCCAAGGGAAAGAAGGCAATAAACCACCTTTATTTGTCTAGTTTTAGTCGAATATTTATTTGTCCTCTCTCTGCAGAGTTTTGCATAGTCATCAATATTCTCATTGTGAGGCTTCATGTCGAATTTATGGTAGATTTTTCCCTCCACCGAAGGTTTCCCTACAAAAGCATAGATTTGGTTCAGGTCTCGATAAAGAGCATCATGTGAAGAAATAATCCAACGTTAAATACATTAGCTAGCGACTATATACCAGCTAAAAAATGTTTATAGTTTCGGAGTTGATATTTTGGTGTAGTTTAATAGTCCGAGCATGATAAAATTTCCAAGAAAGTAAAAGAAAGATTATCGAAGAGGTGAGCTTATGCTGAAGGCATATCAACACTATCAAAGTTTTTTTCTAAATGCAACTAATTACATCTCAAAAGATATTGCGACTCGTTTTCCTAATAAGACAGACTACATAAAACACAGTAAGGCTCTTAAGATGAACATAGCAGCAACATAGAAAAATGTGAAGTATTTGCAAACTCATCAACGAGCAAGAAACGCTTTACAAGACTATAACAGAGGAATTCTGAATTTGAGATTCATCTATAAAATACTAAAAGCTAAAATGTAACCACAAATATGATGTCCTCGGTCCCGACTGAAATCCATGACCTTTCAACTGATAGGAAAAATATATCTAAATTTATAATGAATCATCACTGCAACAAAATAAATAAATGATATATTCGTTTAATGCACAAACAGTGTAATAACACAGTCTGACCTTGGGGTACCACCGAAAGAACAGACATAGGAACAAAATCCGTGGACATGTCCATCGAGTAGCGCCTTGGCATGTTACTGTTTGCATTCCCGGCTAACTCCATTGTAAACTGATGATGATGATGAATTCAACGATTCATGAAAATGGAAAAGAAAAAAAAAGAGTTGAAGATTGAAAGAGTTAAAGTAAGAACTTCCAAAAAAGAAAAACAATTGTACTTCATTGGTTCTACTTAACTTGGAATATATGATTAAACAAGCAAAGAATGCCATGCACTACTACAGATGATGCTATACATATAAAAAGTAGAAAATGATATACAAAGCTTCAAATAAACAATGAATTTTTTCATTAACAAAGTATGTTCTAAAGGGGAAACAGTGTAAAAATACTCGACTTTCCCTTTTCAACTATTTGGATGGAAGGTCCTAGTTCCCAATTGCTAAGATTCCAACTATTTGGCGTCATACGAAAACCTATCAAACTAATAGAAGAAAAATACGAACTCTGCCACAGTCTCCTACAAACACCATTTTCTTTGAATTTCTAATCCACTAAAAAGATCAGCGGGACAAGCATGAAGGGTGAACCGATTCATTTGATAAACTACAGAAACCACAATCTGGATATACATGAATAACATTAAGAAGTGACAAAATCTTAGACTTCACCTACACGCTCAAGGTAGAGAGAAAACGAACAAGTCTTTTCAATTGCAAATTACATCCATCATTTTTATGTATCGAATTAGCTGATGGCGTTTAAACATGAAAACAAGGTTGCTTCAAAGGCAAGTCGAATTTAAGAAATTGCATCCCGTGAAATATGTTCACCTCCCAGCCCATAGTCCCAAAGCAATAGCCATGAAACAGATGCAACCAATATAATGTATATCCACAAACATTCGTGCATATAAACTCGAGAATAGCTCCCTCAATCCACTCTTTGCACAATAAGATGCGTTTGAGGATGCGTTTTGCAATGTGGTCATACAGTGATACAGATGAATGAATGAATGATTATGAAACAAAACAGAGTTAACGGTGCACTATATACCTACCGGAAAACATACCACCTAAATGCACACCCACGCAATAATGTCCAAATCACTCTTTAATTCTATCTCTCTAATAGAGCAAATTCAACTGGAAATAGTGAAATGGCATCATTTTTTCTCCACTGTTCAAGTCGCCTCGTTTCGAAAATAGGGCATAAATTCACAGATTTTCCAACCATAAGAGGCACAACACATATTATTCCTGAAATATACATCAAAAAATTTCAATATAGGGGCCAATTATAGTTCAATTAAGCGAAACATAAACAATTAAAATAAATCATGCATGCAAAATCAGACGCTCTGGAAACAAGAAATGGCAATTCAACAAACAAAGACCACAAGAAATAATTCACCCCCAAAAATCGGAGTCGGGGAAATCAAAATCGAGAAACGGAAGCAGAATGCGATACGTCAGCGCATATCTACATACAAAAAAATCCAGCGTATATAGGACTGGTATAAAACGTGTATTATACCTGGGTGGAGGAACCGTCGTCGTTAGGGAGTAGCGGATCGATGGATACGATAACCTTGCCGACGATCTGTCCGGCCTCGGCGTCGGAGGAGAACGGCGGCGGAGGCTGGTGCTGGTTGTTCTGCATGGCGCGTGAGACGACAGGAGGGCATTTCATCAGCCACACGTGCCGCTCCGCCTTGCTCGTATCCAAGTGGATATTGTCGCTGGTTGAAGTCGCCGCCGCCGCCGCCGCCGCCGGAGCAGCATTTTTGGCCTCGTGATTAGGTTTCTCCGCCATGAGGTGGTGGGGGTGGTTTTCGCTGTGAGAATTATTTGTACTTCGATTCCGAGCAGAGTGTGGGTGGGGGAAATGCTATTGTACGCACCCGTGGACGTAAAGTTAAATTACGAAAAAATCCTTTATGTTTGAATGATTATAATTTATAACCACTTCCAACTATGAATTTTCTTATACGTCGAATTTAGTGGAATCTTTTAGATTATGTGGAATATTCTTCAGTTTGTACTTATTTTATTCTAATCGAGTTCCACATTTCGAAACAAGATGATCATAAGATGCGTCTCTCTTACTCTTAACTTGTATATATCAGATTGTGGAGCATTAGAAACTGCATTTTTGCACAAAACGGATACAAACTATAGAACATTCCACGGAATCTAGAAGATTATGTTGAATTTGTCCCCGTAAAAGTTGACGCGTAAAAATATCATAGTTGATGGATGATTGTAATTATCTAAATATAATGAATTTTTTTTCGTAATTTGATCTCACCTCAGGGGCGACCGTAATTAACCCTTATTAGTTATTACTATATTATTTAACCACATAGTGTGTATGGGGCATATGATTTCATTCTTTCTATAATTAATTCTTGTCAATATGTAATTATCGTATTTTAAATAAATCAGTTGTATATGATATTAATTATTAAATCAAATTTGATAAATTCAAATATTTACGTTAGGATATTATAGTTTAGCTTCTAAACTATTCGATGACGTAGATACTTCAACTTTGACGGACGATTTTTTACTGAACTTTTAAGTTGTTAAAAAAAGTTTAAGTTATATATATTCGCAAAAGCCAAAACAAAATGATTTTTCTGTTGATGACTCGATATACTATAAATTATTTTAAAATGACATATTTAATTTAGTTCTTTGGTTTGATAATTGTAAAAATACATAAGAATGTAAATATGACAACATAAGTAGTTATTCTCTACATAAATCATTTAGAAAGTTACGAGGTAGTGGGTAATCTGAGAATCTCGAGCGATATAGTACAAAATTATAAACTTCAAGTGGCTTAAGATAAAAATAACCAAATTTTATATTAGTTACAACATAAATCTTATTTTAAATAATTGTAGGATTCTCTATCGCATATGAAAATGCATTTTTTAAATAAAATAATCATAAATGTAAACTCCCATATTGAAATGAATTTTGTTCTATCTCACTTCTCAAATTCACTGATAGTCTTGATTCTTGATTAATATTACAAATTCATCAACTCTAGCTAAAATATTCAAAAACTGAACTCAGTGATTGATCTATTGAATTCTAAAAATTAAAAATTCAATTTACAACAATCAAAATCTATTAAAAGAGAAAAAGAAAAAAAGATGAATAAAATCGGCCACATAATCCATCTCACACGTCAAAGTGCCGTATATAAATGGTCAAAAAACGACCAGTAAAAATTACGACGTTTAACCAAAATAACACTTTTTATCCTCAAGTGCGAATAGGCTTCTTCTTCCGTCTTTTCGCGGTCTTAGCAAGAGCATCACATATCTCTCGTTTACGTTTCGAGACGATGTTATTATCGTCTATGTTAGTAGCATCTTCACAAGTTATGTTGTTTTTGTCTTCTTCCTTGCTCGAATTCTTACACCCACCCTTTAACACATCCTTCACGAAAAACTTCAACCTCCACAATGTCGATTCACTCTGCTCAGAAAAAAAACAAAACAGACATGTCATCGTTTCACGCATAAAAACATACACATCCATGTTTGTGTGTGTGTACCTTTACAAGGTGATAATAACGGTAGATTTGACTTAAAGATAAGATTTACCTGAGCGTTTATGTCGAGCTCAACTTCTTCAGCTGTAGCTTCGAAGGTCGGATTATTTTGAGCTACTATCTCCAGAGCTTTATTAAGATCTTCAGGACATAGTTTGGAGAGAGCAACACCTAGCTTTCTTTTCTCCGATGTAGATATTCGCCTGTAGCAAAATTGTGTTCATTTCAGCATTGAAAACAAGAACATGAATAATAACACTGACATTTTTTTACTCGTTTTTTTTTTCTTTTTTTTTTTCGAGCAAACTTCACTTTAAGTTACTGAATGCAAGTACACTGGAATTATCAAGTCGACTGGACTAACATCTAACTAACCTGCACTTTTGAACCACCGTTTCTCTGAGCTCTTCTATATGCATATCAATGTCATAAAGCTGAAACAGATTTCGAACAAATAATCAATTCATTGATAAGCACGAGTAATGCTAAATGCTCAAGATAGTTTCTTCATAATGTCTCTACCAAAATTAGAAATTCTCTCAGACCTCATTATTTAAATCCCGGGCCAATTTCGCATGAGCTGCCTCCTGAGCAAGCTGAATGTTTATTTGTGCTTCGGCTTCCTCCTTTTCTCGTCTTTCTTCCTGTAAATACAGATGCAGCAAACGATGGAGATATTCAAATATTCAACGTCTCAGTTGCTTTTTGGAGGGATTACATGGTAGGGAGATATATAGTAGCAGCGAAGCCGCAACTTAGTGTAAGTAATTTACCTCTTCGGTAACTTTCGGCAAAATCTGCAGCCACTTCTCTTCGAATTTTTCCAGTAATGTTTTCGCCATAACATGAACATCACTCTTTTCGTCATTGTACTTCATTGCATTTTTAAAAACCAACCGTACGTCAGAACATATCTCGCGGACATGCTTGTATCCGGTACCATCCTTGCCTTCCATTTGGTTTTTTATTGTACTGAAGTCCATTGGCCTGTCAATAATCTGACATACATCATTTGGGACTAATCAATCCGAGTTTATAATAAAATCTTTTGAGGCATCACGTTCTAAAATATTTACTGTAAAACTGAGATGCACTTTTTTTTCAAGTGTCAATAATCAGATGTAAGAGCTACTTCCAAACGAATATACAATTTACGCCACAAAATCGTGTGGCCACAATTTATGCCATAAATTCATGTATGGTCAGCACACGAAATGCTCAATTTTACACCTGGATAGTCAATTTTAGCTTTCTTGTTTAGCAGCGAAGGGAGAAGGATGAGTATTTATCTAATCATATGCATTAATTTTCACGTGTAGGTTGGCAACTCGACATGCAAAAAGTAGAAAAGGGATGAAAATACAGGAAAGAAGCAAGAGACTATACCTTATAGTAGTCTTGCAACCCAAGTCCTTGAACATCTACTGGCTGCATAAAGGGCCACGCCCACTTGTGCTGTGTCATCTAAAAACTAGAAACGACGTATGATAATTCATTTGATAATTGAAGTTATAATACTTCTATTAAATAGTTTATTCCTTTCCATACTAAATACAAATACAAATAAGTTAAAAGTAAACACAACTTCCTCAGATTGCTATGCACGTCAATAGATGATAAATTGGGTATTAGTTAGAACTAACATTGATTAGTAGTACTGAAGTCCGTTTCACCACAAAAAAATGAAATAAACTTGAAAGGTCCTTCCCCTTGGGGGATACCAAATATCTTTCATTGATATTCAAGAACTCTGACGAAAATAACCACAATGCACAATCTTAATTTGATTTGTCATTTTTGCAGATTAGTGAAGAGATCCAAAAAGAAACGTTCGTCTACATATCTTTGATATCCATCCAAGATTGCAGATTAGTGAAGACAAAATGTCAAAAAATGGGGAAAGCCTATTCCTCTTCCCCCATCACTAAACATCCAGAAATATTTTGGCATTGAGCGTATGAAGCATTACTCCTATAAGACTTTTATTTTAATGGTGTCAAAAAATGCGTGCTTTTTGCAATAGGCTTATATGAAGAAATCTAAGGGTGGTGAGCTTATGCTGGAGGTCATAGTAGAATTAGCTTAAAGTAATCACCCTCAGATTCTACAAGCTAGCACCTTCATAATCTCGAACCTACATTGGTATATTATGGACAACATGCATTAGCTTAACTGGCATTTCTTTGTAAACTGTCCTCACAAAATTAATTAAGGATACAATAAGTCTTCTCGTGGCAACTGTCCTAATTGGAGGTAGATTACCAAGGCAGTCATACACGTTACAGGGATCTTTCTAGAAGCAACAAAGTGCCATAACGAGAGATTGCCTTATCGAAAAATTGACTGGCAAACAATTGCGAGCAATGACACATATACCCTACGTGGAGTTTGGTCCAGCAAGAATGAGCCAGACAGTGATAAACTCAAAAGAATTTTTTAGGAGCACGTGCACTAGGAAATGCATAAAAAGATCTAGCAGGTTGCACGCAACGCAATTTTCAGGCTACAAACTTTTACCCATGAGGAGGTGGTTAAGTAAAAGTATGTCAAACAGTTAAAAATATTTACGTAGCTAAATCAAGAGACTTGCCTGACGAAATATACTCCCAAAGTTGCGGATAAGCTCTTGCATTCTCTTAGCAGCAGCAGCCTCTCTACGAGAAGCATCCTGATGCAGCTTTTTCATGCTGGGAACATGTTTCTCTTTTTCTTTATCCTTTGTAGTTAAAGCATTGCTAGAAGTGTTGGATTCGTTTAGTTTTGTATTCGAGTAAAATTGTTCAACTTCATTCACTCTTTGCTCGAGCTGCAAGCCAGAAAAGAACTCACAGTAAGCAAATAATTACACGATGATACCAGTGGAATAATAAATACTAAGGCTGCGGCACTGCCTGTAAAAGCAATCTAATTAATGCATATGATTAAAACCCAACACAAGAGAGATCGAAATCAAATGTAAAAAGAGATACTTATCAGGGAATTTAAGATAATCGATCATTAAAGATGCATTAATCATGTTAATTTTAGACCGTTCAGAAATGAGAAAATGCTTACATTGTCAACCTTCGCAAACAGCTCATCAACCTTAGTCTTATAGTCATCCACTTGAGCAGCATCACCGTCCATCGCCCTTTGTATCATACTTGTAATATCCTCGTTTGGCACATCCACCAAATCCATCTAACATTGAACCAAGACAAAATGAATTCCATATCAATTACTGTGTTTACGGGCCTTATTCCGTTAAATTGATTACAACTATGCGAGCCCTAGCACCAGTCAAAAAATTGAAAAAACTACAGCAACTAAAAGAGTAACGAAAACTTATTTTTCTCTCTTTGATTTTCATTCAGCTTTTCTTCATCTGCATCTCATTTCATTTAAAATTAACTTATTGAATACCCTAAACCGTGTAAATTATATCCGTAAAACAAAATCTAGTCACTCTGATCCAACAAGGTAGTAATTCTCCCACATAATTGAGAGCATCATAAACAATAAAAGACGACTCCTTTCGGATCGAAAAAAAAATCAAAATTGGCATTTAACATTTTTTTAACAGAAATTGGAATCAACACCGATCAATCTACACGATATTTCAATTCGATTGATACATTAACTGTTTGTTCACTTTTCCTCTATGCTGAATGACATTGGCCTTGATTTGAACTTCAAAATTAAAATTCAGCATTTTTTTACACCCTGGATTTATTTCAGATGCTTCCAGATTCTGGTAAAATTACAGTTTTCAGAAGGAAAAGAAAAAGCATAGTATAACAGATGAACACACACACACACACACACATACATACACACATAATTACTTACATATATAGAGAGAGAGAGATAGAGAGAGAAAGAGATGCGCACCTTTTCCGGCGTGGAATTGTTGGTGTCGGCCGGAATTGACAAGTAAAGGAAGGCAGGGTGAATTTGCGGCAATCTAGTTAATACTTCTTATATAACCTAAATTCCTGGTTAACGGCAAATTTAACTCTTATAACGGCTTCTTTGCCGGTATAATTTTCATTTTGATCCCTATAGTCTCTCTAATTGCAAGTTTGCCCCAGTTATATTTTCTTTCCTCGATTTCATCCTTTGGAAAACTTGTGAATGTCTTTTTTTTTCTCAATTAAAGTACTTTTAAGTAAATGAAAATAAATATTACTATTATCATTGATATTTTTATTTAAATAAGTGATATTATTATTATTATCTATGGATATTTGCTCCGTTTATAACTCTTTATAGAAATCGTTAGGGTTTGGAAAATTTTAATAAATGAGTATCCGAATCCATCCATTTTGGATCCGGGTAACATTGTAGGTCAAAAGAATGAATTACTATAATTAAAAATATATCTTTAAAGATTGAAGAAATAAGAGAATAATGAACCGAGAAACGGATTACAACGATCTATTCAAAAAAAGTAATATATTTATTTATGAATTTTACTATATAGTTTTAATTCAAGGAGTCCAATGGGGTTCTTAAGTTATTATTTATCTCTAATATAGCTTATACAAATTGGTTTATGTTTAAAAAATAATAAATTTATACAAAAATTAGGGCCTTTTTCCTTTTTTTCTTTTTGTTGGTGGGGGTTTAATTTATTACAATAGAAGCTCGATTAATTAATTACTTCGTTTAAATAATAATTTCTCTCAATTCTTAGTTAGTGTAAACGTACTAAATAATTAGTTCGATCATTCAATATTTCGATAAAATAAATAGAATGTTGCTATTCACAACTCTATTAATTTATAAATGTTTAACTGTAATTTTTTAAAATATGGATACGCTATTTGAAAATAATAATACTCTATAAATCCTCCATAGAAAGAAAGAAAAAAAGATAAGGTAGAAAATATTATTTAGGCAAAGTTTGAGGGCCTCACGAGAATTAGAATCTGAAAATTTAGGGCAAATTACGGCCACCCCCTAAGCTATGGTCAAATTACGAAAACCCCCCTTCTGTTTGGGTAATTACAGCCACCCATCAACTATGTACATAACTCTTTGAAATATGTATTTGGTACTTATGGAAACAATGTATTTTGTTTGCGATATCGAGCCGATATTAATCGAATTTACAGAAATGTATTACTCTGTAGAAAAATCTTGGTTCATGTTGAAGATGTAAGAACTTTTTGTTGGCTTGGTTTTTGTCATTCATTATTTTCTTGAATTATTCGAATTTTCTTTTCTTTTTCTTTTTTTTCCTCCCATTTTGTACCTATTATTGAAATCCTTCTAGAAAGAATTAATTCATTATATGTACTCAATAATGTTTGTCCTTTTAAAAGCGTTACAAATAATTGGCTCTTTATTTGGATTAGCTTTTGATTTATTATGATGAATTTGAAGTTCTACCTAGTTATTTTATAAGAAAAGAAAAAAATATCTCATATCTTTCGAATTTCTTATATTTTTTATATAAATGAAATACAAAATTATCAATGATGCACGAAAACTTCAGTACATACGTATTTCTATGTTTCGGAAATCGAAATTTCATGACACCTGTTAGAAACATTTTGCGATCGTTTCCATAAATGTTTAAAAGTTTCATGGACGTTTCTGGTAATACTAAAAAATCCAAAACTCGTTTTAAGTAAAGACACATAATTGCCCTTGCTTAAAAAAATCTTAAATCTCATGTTTTTTTCTCTACTTCTAGTGGTATTTTAATTTTTTTTAGATGCTAATTTCATACTAAAATACATTCAGAATTTCATATGCCTTGTATGTCATTTATCGAATGATAAAATGGATTGAAACATGTAAATTAAATAATTTGTAGGTACAAATATGTAATTGATGATAAGTATATATACAAGTTAACGTCATAATATATTTTTAAAATTTATGGATGTATTAATATATTTTTAATATTTACACGTTTCCCAACATTCATATATCCATTTTTTTGGTACATGAAGCTCCCTTTTTCGCCGGGTCCGCATTCCTGTATCCGTGCTACATAGCTGAAGAAGCATTATTTCTCAAATTATAAGTACTTTGTAATGCATATTCCATTAGAAATGTAAATGGATTGAGTCGATTGTTTGAAGTTTGTTGAATTATTGTAAAACTTTAAAGATGTTTTGAGATTGGCAATCGAGTCAAACGGGTTTTGATTGGAACCGAATCAAGCTCGAGCAACTTGATTTTTTTAAATGTTTTATCATTTATTTTTTTTGTCAAACTTAACTTGAGCTTAACCTACCCTTTAGTAATCAGTTTCGAACCGAGTGTAGATCTTAGATTTAATTTTCAATTCAAAATGTATTTTAGGGATTAATTAAAAATAAAAAGAAAAAAGAGTGAAACAACTTGAGAGGAGATCTTAGATTTAATTTTCAATTCAAAATGTATTTTAGGGATTAATTAAAAAAAATAAAAAGAAAAACGAGTGAAACAACTTGAGAGGAGGTGCACGAACATTACTCCTTTAATTGTCGGATATTTCCATAACACTGATAATGCAAATCGATTTTTAAAATTCATCAATAAATTTAATTAACTCAGAGACCAATTCATTGAACATTATTTTGGTTTTAATCTAATTGTTGGATTCCATGTTTGATCTTTGTTGGGAAATTTTGAACTTTCAAATATATAAAAACAAAAAATGGAGTAATAATTGACAAGAAGATTTCTTTAGAAAACAATATCATCCAATCATGAAACCGTGTAACAAAGTGAAGTTCGTACGGGTACAGCTCAACTAATTTCGGAGGTAGTAAGTTGGCGTAAGGTGATCAGTACTGGCAGCTGCAGTATGGAAATTTTAACTTCGATGACGATTTATTCCTAGTGGGCGCCAGCTCCAGATCCGTAAAATTAGCACGATTTACATTCCTCGATAAAAAAAAAATCGTCGGACTAGAGATTTCGTCTTCTGGTACAAGTCTACTAAAGCAAGAAACACAAAATTGGATATAGAGACAAAGTAAAGCTTCAAACACGGAATAAGGTCAAATTGGAAATGTTGGGCAACCCACATTATCATTATTTGTCTTTATTCTTTATTAAGTCCAACTAATTGAAAAGTATGACTTAGTAATATTATTTGGTTAATAAAATTTAAATTGATTTATAATTACAGTAAAATATGAAATTCATAATTAAAATTCGTAGTTATCCTCAGCATAATTATAAAAATATATATATATATATCTCTAAAATATGAGTTACTATGATTTAATATGTTCAATTTTGAAAGTTAATGGAAATATTATTAAAAATTGATCATTTTGGGAATTAAATGGCATATATTAAATAAATTACCTTTAAAATTTGGGACATTCACAAATCTCTATATATTTTAATTAAAAATAACCTAATGACTAATGAGTGAAATATTACAACTATTATTCTACTTTATTTTCATATTTTATAATTCATAAAAAAATAAAAATAAAAATACAAATTTAGATATTTTTTTTCTCCCATATAAATAGATAAAACAAATCAATAATTTAAATTGAAATAAAATTATAAAAACATCCGAACTTTCAATTACTTTTTTTAATTCTCAATTAGGAAATCCATTTTATAACGCCATTTAAAATAAAAACATTTCAATATTATATTAAAAAAAAAATCGACCAACCATCATTAGGAGAATGAATACATAGCGTTTACTATTAGGGTAAATTGTGTAGGATTCAAATCTTGTAATTCCTAACTTCTCCATTTGTAATAGGATTTGATTATTTCATTTATTTTTTTATTTTTTATTTTTTATTTTTTATTTTTTAAATTAAATAAATAATAAAATGAAATGGGGCCCATTAATAAGCTAACCCCAATTTTAACGGTTCAAGAGCGGCAGTTGGGGTACATTTCTACAAGTACAAATGTCTTGTCTACAACGACATGTAGACAACTTCTTTCTTTCTTTTTTATTTATTTATTTATTTATTTATTTATTTATTATATAGTATATAAAAATAAATAAAATCTTAGTTTTTATAATTTAACTTCAATTGACTGTTTAATTTACTTAATAAATTGTTAAGTACAATGTTTATTGAATCAACCTCACTACTAAGTAGACATGTACACCACTCTTCAACAAATATTAATCCTAATTTTCAATATTAACACACTGACTGAAAAATAGGAATATTTATGGAATTTGAAATATATTTCAGAATAAATAATAAAGAGTTAAATTAAATACATAAAAAAATAATTGGAAGAAAAATGTAGATGTAGGTGCAAAGATTGTAATCAATCAAATTCAACAGTTTGGAGTGTGTATCTTGTAAAAATCCATTATTTATTTCTATATTGTTAATGATTGTTATGTGTTTATGTTTGGTGGAAAACAAAATGGATTTTAATCATTTTATACATTATCCATGGGTCACATAATTAATAATGAAATGTTTTTTTCCGTATGGATATAGCTTAACTGATTGCGAAGTGGTAAGTGTAAGGTTCTAGGATCGAGTACTGATAGTTAGGTCAATATTAGGGGTGGAAATCAGACCGAATTGATCGGAAATGGTTTTTTTCGAATAATTTTTAAAAATTGGAAGTAAAAAATGGGTTCCAATTTCTGTTCCAAAAAATTCGGAATGCAAAAATTCATTTCGATTTCGAAATGCTTCGTAATCGGCGGAATTTCGAAAATTTTGGAAATTACATTAGTTTATAATATTTTGTTCCAAATTCGGATATAATGAAAATTTTAACAATTTTTTTTCTATATTTTTGAAAAAATTGCATGAAAATGCAAGTCCAAAAGATAATTCGACAAAACACAATAAATAAAAACACATGTCGGAACAACAAATTGAAAAGTATATTTTCTTATAAGGAAAAAAAATACAACATAAAGTTTGCGATACCGATTAATCTTTTCTATGGTTTTAATTTGCTTGGGCCTTCGATATTTATATTTTTCATATAAAATATAACATAAGTTATATTATCGAATTACAAAATATATCATAAAATTATATTTATATATTTCGAAAAACCATAGAAATATTCGAAACTACAATTGGATTGGAAATTGGAATTTCAGTTGATTTTATATACCATTCTAATTCCGTTCTAAATAAATTCGGAAGAATCGAAAATCGGAAGAATCGAAAATTGGAACTTCGGAAATCGGAATGGAAAATATGATTCCAATTTAGATACTTTTGGATCGTAATTGACGGAATTCGGAAATTCTATTCCAATTTTCACCCCTAATCACTATGACTTATATTCTTCCATCAATAACATGTCGGACTGGGGATAAAGGCCCTGGGGCGAAATTTCACTTTTTTGTACAGTATTAATATATTTTTAATAAATAAATTTTAATTACTCTTTTTGAATCAACTAACGAAGAATTTGGATCCATATTTCTAGGAAAAAAAAAACTTTCAATAATTACTCCGGTCAGGCGAACCCACTTCTTTTTCCCGATAAGTAACTCTCCATCTTAATTTTTTTTTTTTTGAGTAGCCATCTTAAAAAATCAAAAGGCAAAAAAAAAAAAAAAAAATTATGACCCTTCATCAAATCACATAATAAATTCGGAGGTAAATTTTTTTATTTTGTCTTTTAAATTAAATTCTTGAATATTGTAGATAGATTTACATAATTTGAAAGTAAATTTATTGGATAAATTTGGATTTCATTACCTTCTATCACTAAAGAAAATGAAAATATAGCTGCAGTTTATGTTGTAAACTTTTTCTTTTTCATATATATAATGCAAAAATCCGCAGCTAACTATATAAATGCACTGAGTAAATCTATAAATATATATATATATATATATATATATATATATATATATATATATATATATATATATATATTTTTTTTTTTTTTTCATGAGTAAACAACATGAAAACATCCAATTTTTATCCCAGTGTTTAAAATTTTACCTCATTGTTGGAGAATTTTAATCTAGTATAGATTATCAATAATAATTTATTTAAGTATTGTGATAAAAAAAAATCTGATTTTTTTTTTAAATAGTCCAATATTTAACAAGTCTCCATCATTATTTTAGAGGGAAAATTTCTACCCATTTTAAACTGAAAATTTAAATATTTTGAAAACAGAGTTTTGGTGTTATTGACAGAGAATATATATATAATCTTTTTTGGTATATTCTGGTCATTCCTTTTTTCCAATCAAAATTGTTTTATAATTAAAGTAAAACAACATTTGATTATGAAATTGATGTGCCAAGTAGTATTTTATATTAGCTATGTACACTATTATATATAAGCATCTCCCTCACATATATTCCTTTGTATTGAAAATTAAATTAAATTGATTGACCAAATGTTAATACATTTTTTATTTTAAATATTCAATAAAGTAGGTGGAATATCAACTATCCAACTTATAAGAACTCGACAAATCAAATGTATAGTTTAACAATATTATATTTTTGGCCTGAAATTAGGCCATAAAGTATATATGGTACAATTTTGATTTTCTGATCCTCTAGAAATATAGAAAAGAAACAAATTTAGTGAATTGTATGCAAAAATATGTCTTTATGCTATTAATATTAGGAAAAATATTCTTTAATTTAATAAATTCGATAAATGTCCGGTAAATCTCAAAACACGAAATTTGCAGTCCTTTGAGTTAGCATCCGAACCCAACTTGAATCACCGAGATTGATTATCCGGTAAGAAAGATATGCATGAATCAACGAACATTGTCCACGATTTTATTGTTTTGAGTTGTGTAAAATTTAGAAATTGAACTCATTTATGCATAACTTTATCACTCGACATTCAATCTAACCGATACAAATTTGATTACAAAACTAACTCAAAGGACTACAGTTTTCTTAACTTGAATTTTTGCTAAAAATCAGACAAGAAAACGGTCAAAACCACGTTCGAAGTCAAAATAATTATTGATAAAATTGAAACGACATTTAACATTTCAGATTCTTCTCAACCCCAATCTCAAAATTCTGAGATTTTGAGGATACTTTGCTCAACAATTGAATGGTAGAAATATTTTTATTCATGAAAACACAAAGAAAAAAAATTAAAAAAATAAATAACAATAAAAATAAATATATAAGGATATTAACACAAACAACTCAAAAAACCACCCACTTCTAAATCCAACCCCACCCCAAGAGTGTGAACGAGCAGAGTTCGAGGCGAGCTCGTCTGTTTTGGTCGGCTCGAGTCCATTTTGTCGAGCTCGAGCTCAAGCTCATTTTTGATTTTTTTTTATTATTAAATTTTATTATTAAAAAATATTTAGATTATAATAAAACATATTCAAAATAAACAATAAAAGTTAAATATATTTCTAAATATTTATATGTTCTTTTTATATTATTTATGTAATATTTTATATAATTATACATTATTTAAATAAAAAATAAAATATAAAAATAAATAAAAAATAAACAAGACTCAAGAGCAGGCTCGTGAACTTACGAACAACTAAAAAAAATTTCAGCTCGTAAAACTTGAGTTCGAGATCAGGAGCGGCTCAGCTCGTATACCACCCGCTGCCCCCACCCCTCAAAAAGTTGTCTGACTTTTTCTATTGATCTAGAAGAAAGCCATCAACAAAGCCAATAGTTTTTTTGTAATTAAATATTCACCAAAATACCCTTATGTTTATTTATATATATATATATCCCTCAAATATTCTCTAGCTAACTGCATCAATTACTCCCACTCTCTATCTCTCTCTCTCTCTCTTCTCTATCTAGAACTCAAAAAAACATGCATGAATCAGATGAAGAAGAAACACTCTCACTATGTGATCTTCCATTATACAGCAACAGCATCACCGATCAAACTTCTGAATGGGAACAATTCTCCGCCTCCACCTCCACCTCCATCTCCTCCTCCTCCCAAGACGACGACTACTTCGAATTCTCCAGCCAAGAGTTCACCCCTTCCGCCGCCGCCGATTTTCCGCCGGAGAACATCATCTTCTGCGGCAAACTCATCCCCTACAAACAACCTCATAATAATAATCAACCGATATTGATCCAAAAGGCCAACAACAACAGCAATTCACCAGATCTGTTAATAATTGAGAGCAGGAAAAATCGAATCGAGATGTGGAAGAATTCGAGTACAAGTAATGCAGCCAGAGGTACAACCCTAACGCAGTCGCCGCCGCCGCCGCCGAAGAAAACGTACAACACCAACAAGCAGATCAATTTGTCACTGTTCACATCCTCGTCGTCTTCGGGGAAAACGAAGTGGTACTTTCTCTTCTTCGGTTCTCCGAGGTTTTCGACGGAGGTGGATCTGAGAGATTTCAAAAGCCGACGGCGGAGCTTACGCCGCCAGTTCTCGTCGCCGCCGCCGATGTTCAGATTCGAGAACCAGGAGGAGGATGAGGATGAATACGACGACGGCGACGGAGATTTTGTTGGTGGAGGGAGAAACAGGAGGTTGGGGTTGTGGGGGATGTTGATCAAGGTCCTGAGCTGCGGCGGCGGGAACCACCAGTCTGCGGCGGCGTCCATAGGCTGCAGCACGCCGAGAATGACGGAGACATGAGCGCGTGTGGGGTTGTTCTTCGATTGGAACGACGCCGTATTATAGAGCAAATGTATTTGAATGAATGAACTACATATATTTCATGCTTTTTTCAGCACCATAATTGAAACATCGAAATTTAATCGGATTATATACTATCATACACGTGTATTAGTAGGGCCGTGTTCACTTGGCCGGTAAAATGAATCGAACTGAACCGAAATTTCGGTATTCGGTAAATACTTTTTAGAATTCCTGTATTCGCGGTCGTGTTCACTTGGCCGGTAAAACGAATCGAACTGAACCGGAATTTGGTACGTACCAAATATCGGTATTTGGTAAATACTTTTTAGAATTCCAGTATTCGCTACAGTATGCCCGGTATACCAAACCATACCGGATACCGAAATATATAATATTTTTTTTTCTTTTAATTCTTTAAGGTTATATAAACAAATTACAAAATACTTCTAGATTGATAATTTTTTCAATTATTTACAAATTAGCCTCTATTGATTATCACTTATTATTATTATAGTTGATTATTGAAATTTAAATGTCAAATTCAAGAATTAATTTGTTTAAATATATTTTTTTTTACATTTTTTTAAATATTAAAATATGATTTCGATTTTACGGTACCGAACCAAAAAAACCTAATTAATTCGGTAAAAAACCGTACCGAACATCGAAATATTTAATACATATTTTATTTTAAAATTCTTTAACGAATTAATTCAGTAAACGGTACAAATTTTTGGAGTACCGAAATTTAGACTCAACGAAATTCCGGTACAGTTTGGTACGGTATTACCGATTGAACACTATGTATAATTTATACATACATATTTATATATATATATATATATGTGTAGTGTAGCATTTAGAAATTAGAACTTAGAAGCAATTTTGATCTGTTGATTCCTTTTCTTTTTTTCTTTTGCAAATCTTGAAGGTATAACAAACAAAACATTAAGACAGTCACCAGAGTCTTCATCAACATTTAAAAAAAAAATTAATAAAAAAAATTAATAATAATAATAGAATCGAAACTGAACAAGAATCATGTGATCCAATCAACGAACGAAGTATATAAGCTATGCGAAAACTATACAATATTATACAGCAACTAACCTGTAAGGTATTGGTTATATAACTTCTTCAGTTGTCTTTCAAAAAGAAAAAAATGGTTTCACCATTCAAGAAGAAAAGAATGCATAATCCACTGCATTCAGTATCTTTCCAATATCTAACCGGAAGTCTAAGAAGCTTCTTATTGGTCGATGGGCATTATTAATCACTGCTTTACTTGGCTGCTTCTCGATGTTTTTCACATTCCACACGCTAAATCCTTTAAAAAAAAATATCAAGACAAACTCGTCAGCAGAATTACGCGGTATTTTTAGTTTCGAATGTAATATTTAATAATATAAACATGTAGATCGAGAACCCAACTTTTCGGTTCTATATCTAAATTTTAAAGGGTCAAAAGGCTGTTTTGCAAGAATACTAGACCTTTTCGGGGTTTATAGGGTTTAGGTGCTACTGGAGGTGGATGTACTGAAATCCATAACTTCAAAGACCTGCAAAATGATTCTTAATTAGTTTCTATAAATACGGAAAATATTTCAAGTTTCATTTTCGATGGGAATATTTGTGTTTGAAGGAGTAAATAGATTCTTTTCATCCAAACAATTTACTATTTCGGATTTGAAATCCTCCCATCAAACCTTCTAATCCAAGTGAAGCCTCGAAGATTTCAAAAAAGTTTATTGCTATTGGCTATATATATATATATATATATATATATATATATATATATATATATATATATATATATATATACTTACGCCAAAAATGGAGCAACCATATAGAGCTTGAGCCCTGTGATTCCACGAGATGTGACATTGTCGTTTGCTGGTCCGAGTTCATTAAGGCGCTTCCATGCAATTTCCTACCAAAAAAAATTTTAAACAAAAATTAAAAAATAATTTTTTTTTAAATTAAAAAAAAAAAAATTATATGGTTATCATAGACATACACTTATCTCTTTCTTACAGAGGGGAGCAAAGGGGGTCTGATCATTCACACCCGAAATTATGTACAATCTCGCTCTCTGCTGTCCAAAAAACATTTCAATGTATTCGTCTTCATTAAGAAGTTCCGAAACATCGAAACCTGTTTCCTCTAGGACCTGATAATGTTAGAAAAAAAAAATCCAGTTCACATGTTTGAGGAAAGAAAAAAAAAAAAAGATGAATATGAACTTTTAATTAAGAAGACTGTCGTGTCGTGCATACTTCTCTAATGGCACATTTATGGTCTTCCTCGTCTTTGCACTTTTTTCCACGAGGAAATGACCAACTATTCCCTTTCCATCCCTTCACTAATAAGCACTGCGTGCACAAAGATAGACAATTCCGAAGATCAAAACACACGTTAAACCGAAGGCAAATGATAAACCTGGAATAAGTTTATTTCCTATAGATAAAGAATTAAAGCTTGCTCATAAAAATAAAAAATAAAGTTTTTCTCCCGTCATACGATTACACACACAAGATGTAAGTATCATATTCAGTAATCCTCGCTCTCATAACTCTCATAATAGCATCATACTTGATTTTTTATCTCGCCTTTCATGTCATATTTACTAGTTTACATAGCGCTATCATGAAAAATTCTCAATTTTGCAGCTGAATTATTCTGATGTAGCATTCGATGATTAAATCTGTCTGAGAGGTCTTCAAGAACATTAAATATATACGAGTAATATATATATATATATATATATATATATATATATATATATATATATATATATGTGTGTGTGTGTGTGTGTGTGTGTATAACTGAAAATGCCAATGCTGTTCACTTGAGCCTTTTTCATTTCGGGCAAAAAGTTGAATCAAGCATAACAAACGTAAAGAGATATAAAGCCTTTTTCATAATCAGTTTAGGAACATGCGCAAAACATAGTAAAACATACAGAAATACGGCTTTTTACAGAGCAACTAAATAATTTTGAGCAAAAAAAAAAACACTCACCCGTTCATGAGTTTCATCCAGTATAATTGCCCCTGCTACCGGAACTCGAAATTTATATGCAGTAAAGTCCTTAAATATGTCATCCAAATAGGGTACATACGGTTTTAGTACTTCGCAGTTGTTAAACACTTGTAACAAGTTAAGGAAAAATATTGAAGTTTAAAGAATATGTAAACACATTACAGTATCACAATTTCAACCCTCGTTTATAGTTGAATAAGAAAATGGGGATGCAAGAATATGTAAGTCGTAAAAGGATACGTAAGTAAGTAAATTGCTTCAAAGTTAATGACTTCAAAGATGGGTCGTTTTCGACTGCATTATCTTCGTAAAACCAATGTGCACTCTCCACAAGAAACAAAAGCCTCTCGAAAGAGCGCTGATCTTCCTTAGGCGTATTCACAACCAAACGGCTGCAAACAAAATGATCGGTAAATATCTTAGAAGAACAAAAATTACCGGATAAAAACGGCTCGTCAAAAAATTCCATCAAGATTGCAGCAAATGACAAAAAAATCGAAAAAACTAAATAATAAATCCCCTGATTTTTCTTACAGTATCTCCTCAACATAAACGATAAATCGAAACTAATAATATTTCAAGGGGATTCATCGACACAAGATCCCGTCAATATTACAACTTTGCCCCAAGAAAAACAACATCGTGTGCTGGAATTTTAATCTAGAATCGTCAAAATCAAACATAAAAATCTCAATCAGTACTCCTCAAAACCCTTAAAATTAGAATCAGTACTCCCACCGAAAAAATTACGCCCAAATCACACATTCTGCATTTGTTACCGACCCGACCCAGTAAATCAGACCCACATTAAAATGGCGTACTCAAGAAAAAAAAAAATTGGGGCAAATTAGTTTCCAACTGAGTTGGGCGAATTCATAAAACAGAAAATAATATACTCAGAGATGCAGCGCGTGTATGTATGTACGTATACAATTATATATATGTATGTATGTATGTATGTATGTATGTATGTATGTATATACCTGCAGAGATCGTCGATGAGTTCTTGAGGAGGGAGGGAATTCTTCGGAGGAGTGATCGGTGATCGATTTCTCCCGCCCCACATTCTTTTTCAAATCCCCGCCTTCAATTTCTACCCTATTTTAATAAATATTTTATTTAATATAATATATCTCTAATTTCCCTATATATATATTATATAGTTTATTTTATTTTGACTTCAGAGGCTCCACTTTAGGCTAAATTATATTTTGCACCACCTAAGTTCCAACATAAGATATTTATGCCCTCAAAATTTATGAAAATAAGATATATAAATATATTTATTTATTCGTCTTGAAGCCTTTCGTTAAAATTAATTTAGCGAATTGTACCCTCACCATAGAAGTAAAATAAATAAATATTTTTTCTCTCTCTAAATTTATAAATTTAAATGACGGCGTTGTTACTTATGTAATACAAATAACGAGATACAAATTTGAAATTAGTACAAATTTTACTAATAAAATCTAAATGTTTTGTATTGATGTAGCACAAATGGCTCGGTCAAATATAAAGTGATAGAACGAGCATAGAGTGAAGTAAGTCCAGTCCAGAAGAAAAGTTCGCGCTTTCCGGGAGACCAACAAAAATGTGTGTCGGGGAAGGGTTTGCCGGCATCAGCACTCAGACGGTCAAGTCAAAAATCGGAATCGTGGAAAAGCAATATATGTATATAGTGAAAAAAGTCAGTTTCCTCAACCACAATCATAGAATCTGTAACTGTTGTGCACAATAAATAGCTACACCATATCTTTAACAAAGCTCCGATATGGAATAGAATGAAAAATATAGCCCCAAAAAAATTTAAAAATAAATAAAATAAACCACCATTGATGATAACTACCAAGAAATCGAAACATTTTCTTCTGAGAATGCAAAATTCACCTCCTCGCCCGACAATAGGCGCGATAAATCGTCGCACATTCATATCACGGAACTGCCCTTTATATAATCCTCTATAGTAAGCATTGACTCTGCTCTCAAACACCTTTGAAGCTTTCAGACAAACGGTTGTAATATTGTATTTGCTGAACCGAAAAAAAAAAAGTGCACCGATTAGGAGAGAGAACATATTGAAGCAATGCTCCGAAAGGCGAAAATTAGAAGAATGCAGAATGCAATGCTTAATATATATATATATATATATATATATATATATATATATATATATATATATATATATATATATATATATATATATATATATACGCACACGGACAAAAAAATATAAAAATATATAAGAGTGCGTGTGGAAATATATATACCGTGAGAGACACAGAGAGAGACACTCTCTCTCACGCTCTCCGGATGTGTGTGTCTTTGATGGCCACACACAGGGTCTGTCTCTCTTTGAGGGCAGCCGTGACATTTTCTTTCGTCTGTGTGTCTTCAGGGAGAGACATAGCACCCTCGCTCTACATTTTCTCTTTAGGGGGAGCTATCACCGCTTCTCTCATCTTTTTATCGTGAGGGGGAGCCCGCACATCTCCATTTATCTAATATTTTGAAAGAATGTGTGCGTCGTGTCGGGAAAACGTTATATACCCCCACGCGCCCCCTTTTTTTTTTTTTTTTTTTTATGAGAAAAGATATCTGTGTGTGCCCCACACAACCACACGGGGGACTTTTTGCTATACGCAACTACCCTATCTCCCTCTTTTTTTTTTTGAAAAAGGGAGTCCCCTCGGTGGCGCCCGCTAACTCGCGGGGTGTAATTCCTTTTTTCCACACACATACACACCTCGAGAGAGCGGTCTTTTCTCACACCAACACTAATTTTTGAGTGCTCCTCTGTATATCCC
>NW_012193101.1:2211273-2239255 GCF_000504015.1 Erythranthe guttata
TTTTTAAAAAAAAAAAAAAAAAAAAAAAAGGAGGAGCCGAAGGCAAAAAGATAGAGAATTTACCAGAGCTTTGAGATCAGCGCCACTAGATTTTTCACACGCACTGTCTTTGCCAAGAGCTATCAGGTCCACATTGGCATCTATGGGCATTTTCCGAGCATGAGCTTTCAAAATCATTCCTCTTTCATCTGGAGTAGGGAGAGGAACATACATAAGCTTCCCAAATCTTCCGGGCCGAAGCAAAGCCCGGTCCATGACTTCGGGCCTGCCAATACGTCAGCAAGATGAGAAATGTCAAGATAAGGGACCAAATGATAAATATTTCGGTAGAATATATTCTAGTCAACATTCCATGAAAATGTCCGAAAACCTGAAAAAACTTCGAACTTACCTATTTGTAGCGCCAATCACATAAACACCCCGTCTATGTTCTGCACCGTCTAGCTCTATTAGAAGCTGCAATGGCAGATATCATCCATTCTCAGTCCATAAAGGTGTGTACAATTTAAGTAAAATTAAATTTTAAATAAATATCCCGTTGGAAAGGTGTTGCTTTAGTAACCTGGTTCAAGAGCCGCTCAACAACCCAACCCCCTTCTGTACCACGCTTTGTTGTCAATGCATCCACCTGATAAAAATATATACGCCTCGTGACCAAATTTTCTGAGCGAAACAATCAAGTAGGCAAACAATTCTGAGATCCGAATTTATACATCAAAGATCATTCTTAGTCAGCGATTCACGGATGTTTTAAGTTTTTCTAGTACAACAAACCATGTTAAGACAACATCAACAAAAATGAAACCGTCGGACTAATACGAGACCGGAAAACAGTTACAAGGAAAACAAAAAGTACCTCATCGAAGAAAAGGATGCATGGAGAACATGTTCTAGCACGATTGAATATTGTCCGCACTGCCAACTCACTTTCACCGACATATTTGTTCAGAAGCTCAGGGCCCTTGATGTAGAAGAAAAGTAATACTGTAAGAAATCACTGTCTCGATTTTCCCAAAGTAAATTATGGTCAAAAAAAAAAGAAAACACTAAGGGAGAACCTTGATATGTATAAAATTAGCTCCCGCTTCATTAGCAACAGCTTTGGCAATCAATGTCTTTCCGCAGCCTGGAGGCCCATAAAGTAAAAATCCCGTCTCCAAATTCACCCCAAATTCCTACAAACACAGAATTTAATTAACGGCTCCAAATACCTGAGAGTTGCTTAGTGGAAGGGCAAGTAGAAAAATATACTGACAGCTCTTTTGTAGGGGATAGATATGCTTATTTTTACATAATTACAGTCTAAATGAATTCAAGTTTTATACAATTCTGATGCAGTTCGATAGAATAGAACAAAAATGACATTGTTACCAGAAACATTGAACACAGACAATTTAATCGGCTGCTGAGAAATTTAAATCTATGCAGAAAGAAAAGAGTCTTGTTTTACTGCAAAATAATCTAGATAAGCTCAATGAATTACACAATTGGATAACTTACCTCATACTCTTCAGGAAACTTTACACGTCTAACTATATAGCTGTCAAACTCCTGTCTGAGCAAACTAAGACCTCCAACATCATCCCATTTCTCAGTTGGTATAGCAGAAAATCCTTCCCTTCTAGAAGAAGGTTGAACCATTTTAGCAGCTTCCTGCCATCAGTGTAATGGAAAGCTCATATGCATCAGAATATCGGTTAAAAGCAATTTTGGTTCTATTAATTATGTAGTTGAATTATCATTTAGGTAGTTGTCGATACAAATTTACAGTAATTGTTTTCTGTCTGCTTCACATGGAGTATGTGAACATAACTAGTGTCTTTTTTTTGCAGAATCAAAGCTTATAAAGATACAAAGTCAGGTTTACGCAGTAGTTTGGAAAATTTGAATGCGGAAAAATGAAAATCCAGCATCAACACCAAATCACTATCTACCGACAGGTTACCTCAAAGTCATTCATGGTAATGCTGAGTTTCTCCATTTCTTCGTCTGACCATGGTTGCCTCCACCAATCTTCACTACCGTCCCTGCTTGTAGATTCTTTGAAAAACTCAGCCTTTCTCTCGTCTATGATTCTCTTCATCGCAAGGTTACCAGCCTTGTTGGCTAGTGCTGCCAAATCTGCTCCAACAAACCCCGGAGTAGCCCTAGCTATTTTCCCAAGATCAAAAGCACCTTCAACTTTAAGGTTGTGAGTCAGCACAGACAGTATTTCAATCCGAGCACTTTCGTCTGGAACACCTAAAACAATTTCACGATCAAATCTTCCAGGCCTCCTTAAGGCAGAGTCAACAGCATCGGGTCTGTTAGTTGCTCCAATTACAAGCACGTAGCCAGGTCTGGAACCAGAATTTTCAGAATCTGCATCGTTGTCAACAGGTTTTACAAGCCTGTTTGATTCGTCCATGCATGTCATCAACTGTGTCACAATGCGCCGCTCCATTTCCCTCTGCAGATTTTCCCTTTTTGAAGCAATTGCATCAATTTCATCGATGAAGACGATAGATGGTGCTGTCCTGTATGCTTTTGAGAACAAGTCTCGAATATTTTCTTCTGATGCACCTGAAGAGGTTCACAAAAGACAAAGGAAAAAGAAAGAGACGATGAATCCTCAAGGTGAGCTTTAAGTTCTATAAAAACGTAAACCTAAAAGAAAATAGAAAGTTGAGCTCTAAAGTTTATTCCCACAATATGATCTCGGAGTGGTGAATATTGATATGCGATAACAGAAAGTGATGGTGTGTTTGGTTGACAAGTAGACTTCAGAAAACTGTAGAATTGTTGCAGTTTGTTTATCAAACTAACTTGCCGAAGACGAAGGTACTTTCAGGCTATTTTATGAAAATTATTGCACAAAAGAAAGAAAAACCATACATGTATATCAGTGTAACATCACGATCCTAATGTAACTAAGCATGGCATTTGAATCCAGGTCGCACAGATAGCAGATTACGACCAACATATAAACCATAAATCTGGTCGATCAATTTACGAGGACCTTAATAAACCAACAGATCAAAGCCATGCTCTGGTGAACTCAATTTCAACAACGTTTCATTCAATTGGATCTCAGCAATTACTCTTTTTGCATTTATTAAAATATCACGTCAAATGTAATCATATTATGTAGAGGTAACACAAAATTCGGAAATGTGCCATACTGTAGCTAATCCTCGTATAAATCTACACATCTTCATTGCATCGGGATAAAGCTGTTATCACCAAATCTTATCGAGTCCCTTTCAAAAAATTAAACCATGCATTCGCAACAGTAATTCGCATTTCGCACAATTAACCAAGCTTACAATAACCTCGAAAAAAATGTAATATACCTGAAACTCCAGAAACCAATTCAGTCGCGGAAATTTTGTAAAATGGAATTCCGGTCTCGTTAGCAATGGCATGAGCCAACTTTGTCTTCCCACAACCTGGTGGCCCGTGCAATAAAATCCCCGCCATAGGTTTGACTCCGAGGCGGCGTGGCAGATGTGGATGATACAACGGCACGATAACCTCCATCTTTAATTCCTCAATCACTCTACACATTCCCCCTAAATCTTTAAACATTGGCCCTTTAATCTCATTGCTAATCTCACCATTGCTATTTTTCTTACTAATTTTCCTCGGAGTATTGCCCGATTTACCTTCCTCATTCACTAAGTTCACATTCTTCACACCCTTGTTATCCACAATCTCCAATTCTAAATCTTCCTTAACCTCTGTCACATTCTTCACCCCCAATTTCTTCGTTTTCTTACGCAAATTCTCCCTCATCATCGACTTCAGCACGTCGAATTCCGGCTCAAACTTCTCCCCAAATATGGCATCTGCTGATGACGTGGACACCTCTTCATCGGAGGAGCCAGCGGAGTCCACAGATGAAGACGAGCCGCCGCCGCCGCTGCTGCTGTTGTTGTTCGAAGCATCGCCGCCTCTGCTCCGGCTCCTCAAGTGCTGAGCCTCAATACGCTGTAGTTTCTCTTCCCTCTCGTCGTCCGTTTTCCTCCGTTTCTTTTTAACTGGAGTATCTCCGTCGCCGTTGGAATCATAGACGGCGTCGTTTCTCCGGCTTATGGACTGGAAAATCGGGTCCACGCGTTTGGTGAAGGGCTGCCGCTTCTGACGGGCGTAGTGGGGGTATTTGGAGCGGAGGTGCTCCACCAATTGCTCGACTGTTTCGTAGCTCTTCCAGTCTTCGAGGATATCGCGGCGGAGCTCTCGATCGAAACTCGACCGGTTTGCTCCGTCGCCACCACCACCGCCGGCGCCGCCGCGTTTCCTTCTCATGTTCGGTGGTTCTGGAAGAGAGTATATGTGTGACTAGAGAAACCAGGGCTTCGTTTAAGAATTTATTATCAAATTTAAAAAAATTAAATTTGGCCCTTCGTTTTATACAAAATTAAAAATTTCTTGAAATTTATGAATATTTGGTTTTTTCACTCCTTTATTATAAATAAATTGAGTATTATTGTCATTTTAAATCTATTTAGGAGTGGAAAAATAACTCCAATTACGTACCGAATTTGTTTTAAAAATCGAAAATCAAAATGTTTGGAAACTTAAATGATAAAAAAAATTCTGAATTCAGGATTTTTGGAGTGGAATCGTCGAAAATCGGAATTTTAATTTTGTATTCAACTATGATATAAAATGAATAATAATATTTCGATATTATAAGTATGATTTTTAGTATAAACAAAAAACAAAGAAAATAAAATACCAAAATTATTTTAATCTGATTGGTAATTGGAATCTAGTATATATTCTTATTTCATTAAAAAAAATATGAAAAATCGTCAATTAGAATTGACGGAATTCGGAATAAAAAGCATTGTTTAAATAAATTGTATCGAATCGGAGAAATTCAAAAAACATTCTTCCAAATTTGCATGCCTGTGGACTTCAAATCCTTGTCAATAACAAGAACACTTAATGTAATGCCACAAGAAACCCGCACTAATAAATTCTTACAAAATTACGAAAACGGGACAAGACTCCAAGCTTTACGCATTTTGTCATCATCTACAAAAGGTCGTAAAGACCACATCTGGCAATAGGTCTCCAATTCCTCCGATGAAGACTTCAGATTGAGCGACGATACAATCCGCACCTGCAATTGCACAATTTATTCGAGCTTTTTATACTCGTGGACCAGAAAAAGGGTGGCAAAAAAAATTTATATATATATATATATGTGTGTGTGTGTGTGTGTGTGTGTGTGTGTGTGTGTGTGTGTATCGAAAAATTAGGTAAGAATTTGGAAACGAAGTGTTAATATACCTGCATTGTGTAATCTTGTTTCACCATACTGTATATAATAGCCATCATAATAGCATAATCAGTAACTTCGGGTTTCGAAAGGTCTGATGATGGTGCCTCCTCCTAGTAAACATACAATTACCAAAAAACCTCAGCATCCACAAAATTAGTCATATTACTTGGAGAAGGGGAAAAAAAAACACATTATTTAGTGTATTCGGGTGTTAAGAAGAGAATACCGTTTATACACGGTTAACTGTTACTTGTAGCTGGAAATAACAGTGGCGGTTCGTGTGTGTGTGTGTGTGTGTGTGTGAGAGAGAGAGAGAGGGGGGGGGAGGGAGGGAGGGAGGGAGAGAGAGAGTTCTTACTTCTTCGCTTGAAGTAACAAAAGAATCTAAATTGAGGTTATCATCTTCCTTGTTCCCATTTGCAGTTTGCATAATGGATGCTGCGCCATCCATAAGGCATTTCAGTTCATCGACAACAACTTTAGCTGCAAGAAAACATTCGGATTTCGAGCATTTAGCTAAATTCTGAAAATCATATACTTGAAGAATTAATAACCTCATCCCTCCCAAAAAAAATAATATTAACAACAAAAACACATATCCAATGGTTGTTTGCTCTCCAGCACATATTAAACGTCATAAGTGGGATTGGGTAGAACTCGTATTAATCGATGGTGTGTTTTATAGAAAAAGTTTTTCAACCCCGAGATTTTCCAAAATGGTCTCTTTGTTTAATTTTGCAATTACATATGACAAATCCGGATCTTTGGCAGCCAAGAGAAATCTCGTATTAATCTATAGTGTGTTGTTGCTTACATGATATTATAAAAATAATGATTATCAACTATCTCTAGAATATGACAAGCTGGTTATATCAAAATAATGATTATCAACTATCTCTAGAACATGACAAGCTGGTTATATCAAAATAATGCGTATACTTTCATCAGAAAAATAACTGATTAAAAGTATAGATGCAATATATAGATACAACAAAATCATACGCACTACAAAAATATAAGCATCAGATTCAAACTCTGCCTGCACATAATTTTGAGCACATTTGATCCCGTGCATGAAAACGTTACAACGAGAGTTTTTGCTAGTATGGCAGATGTCATAGTACCTAATTATTAACGAAATTCGATATCCCGTTTGCAAAATTACTATATCCCATTCACTAAGATCGCAACTCCAAGACCTCAAACAATAACAATATTTCTCAAAAGGTGTTCCAAACAATTATTAATTATAAGTGTGCTGTAGTACTCTGAGAAGGATTACCTTTATTCATGTGATCCTGAAGTCCGAGATGGCATGTACGCACTTCTGCATGGCATCCGCAAATTATTTAGGCAAAATAGTTTGAACTAATAATATCAAATTGCATTACCAAAAAGAGAAAAAAAAAAAAAAAAAAAGTTGACATTCAAATCGCATTATATTTGACATGCTGCCTTAGCGCATGTATCCAAATTCTTGATTTATTTCTTCTAGAACTATATTGCACGAATGGTTTTAAATGCCATTTTGAGCCACTCTCTTAACTGCGGTATGCCCCTCGACCGATTGTTCAGTTCGATTTCTAGGTCTCCTAAATTATATTAAAATACATAGTAGTCGTACGAGAAAATTTGTGAAATATGAATCATTAATATTTGGAAACTTCTGAAGGTAATTCATGCCTTGCTATATATATCATGTACTATACGCAATCAACAGTTCGAAATACGTTTTTGAATACAATCCACGCAGTAAAAGGAAAAATATAATAAGAATGCAACCACTTACTCGCAGCAAACATAGAGCGTGATTGGATGAATTCTACGCTTCTTATTTAAATATAAATATCAGAACCGAACATGCTCAATATACAGATTTCACATGATTCTTACACGCGAAGCTAGAAACATACACATTACATAGATCCAGTATCTTCAAACCATTTTCCTTAGTTTTCATTTTTAAAATAACAAAAAACTTAATCGAACAGGCTGCATGGACTAAGGTGTGAGAAAGTTACTTCATTTGAAGGTAAAATAAAAGCTGGACAGAACCGAGAGCTTTTAACACGCCTAACCACACGAAACAACATAACTAATGAATAAAGCAATCGAAATCTTAAAATGTTAATAACATATTACGATTTGTTGCTATTTATTGACTATATGAGAGCACATACGACATAACTGCCTTAATTTTAAAAATATTGTCAAAAAAAATACTTACATTTGCTCACATTCTGTACACTGTCGTGACTGTTGACGCATCCAGCTTCGACATAGGATAAAACCCTACTCGAACCATGAGCTTTAACGATGCGCTCAACCAACGTAGATGTCTTATCAAACGACGGCCGCCCTAAAAACCCTGAGCATCGTATAGGCGAAATCCATAATTAATGCAATATTTGTAATTTAGACCTAATTTGAGTTGTTAATCGTTATCGATCAACCACGAGTGCGAAACCTCCAATAAACGAGTAAAAAGTCGTAACTTGCAGACCCACAGAGAGACACTCACCGAGCGCTTGATGAAAGCCGACAAGAAACCTGCTGCTTATCGACACAAGCTCTTCGAATTGTGTGATCCTAGTAATTTTCAGAGTAAATTAAATAAATTAATGGAATATAAAAACTAATAAAATATAATTTCATGAGTTTTACCTCGTCATGAAATCTGAATATATTTTGATGATTTCATCCTTTGATACACTCCTTTCGTATTCTGCATTTTCCATTCTGCAGCAAAAGAATGTTAACGCCCTCCTTATACCAATTATTTGAAAATTTTAAACACCATTTATAGCTGGCATGCACAAACAGAGAATATGCCATACTTACAGTTCAGAAATCGCACCTCAAAGCAACCGACTGAAAATCGCACTGGAATTCGAAGTAATCAGGCTGCGAATTTGGTAATTAGGGCTTCGGAATTTGGGGATTTTGGGAAGAAATTGATAAGAAAAATTAAGGGAGGTTTATCTAGGGTTTGACGGGAAACCCCAATTGATTATATTTGGGGAAAATACGGTTTTCACCCTTCAAGTTTGTACAGATTTCCCATTTGACCACCCATGTTCACAACGAACATATTTGGTCCCTCATATTTCAAATATTCAACATTTTTAGTCATTTCTGTCAATATTCCGTTCCATCAAACGTATTCCCATCACTGATTTAACTGACGTACTAACGGTAAATTGACGAAAATGATCAATAATGTTAAATTATTGAAACATGAGGGACCAATGTATTTTTTTGAACATGGGATCAAACGTGATATCATAGCAAACATAAGGTATGAAACTGTAAATATCACGATTATATTTAGGATAAATTACGGTCACCCCTGAGGTAAGGTCAAATTATGAAAAAAAATCTTATGTTTGGGTCATTACAACCACCCGTCAATTATGAATCTTCTTACACATTCATCCTTATGGTGTTAAATTCAACAATACTTCCATATTCCGTGGAATGTTCTATAGTTTGTACTTATTTTGTACAAAAATGTAGTTTCTGATGCACCACAATCTAATATTTATAAGCCAATAGACACAACTTCTGGTCATCTTGTTTCAAAATGTGGAGCTCGAGTTGGGGTCAAATGGGTACAAATTGGAGAATATTCCATATAATCTAAAAGATTCCATTAAATTTGGCACCACAGTAATATACGTGTAAGAAGATTCATAGTTGAGAGAATGGTTGTAATTACTCAAACATAAGAGGTTCTTATGTAATTTGACATTACTTCAGATAGGAGTTGATCGTAATTTACCCTTGTATTTCCGTATAGTGTACGTATTTAAATATTAGAAAAGATGTTTTCATAAAAAAAAAAAATGTTCTTTACATAAGGATCAAGATTTTATAAGTTAAACAAAAAATGGCGTCGTTTGTAAAAGCTTATTCAAAAGTATTAGTTTTTTTTTAGAGTAAAAAATTAAAAGTTAGTGATTGAGGATTAAGTGAGTATTAAGTATTTATTTACGAGAGTTGGAGGTGTTTGCAAATATACTAGGAAGTGAAATTAAATAGAAAAATCAGGTTTATAAGTGTTTTTCCAAAAATAACTTAAAACGACTTATTTTAGAAGATGAAAAAACAAAAGTTAATTTTTCAAAAACCTAAAAGCAAATTATGAGCACAAAAAAGGTTCATAAATTGTTTCTAAATGCATTTACAAACACCATAAAAAATACAATTAATGATTCGCTCGAATTATAAAATGACATATAATTCAGTATATTTTTTAGCCAAAGTAACAGATAAAATGAAATGGAGGGAGTAATTCATGTCAGTTGGTCATAGAAGATTTTCGTTGAGTAGTAAGATATAGTGAATTACGATCTCTAACTATTCAAGGGAAATATTCGCTTACCAATTCAGATGAATTACTCCCTCCATCCTATTTTATTTGACCGTGCAATGAGTACATAAATCTAAACGAATCAATTTAATAAATATTATATTTAATACTAAATCTAATACTCGGCTACTAAATTACCAAAAAAGAATAGCATAGACCGTCAACGCAACATAAAATCACAAGATATGATACAATGCAAAAATGTTCGATCGCTTAAATTTCTTTCACTAGGTTGCTAAAATCGATTTACGGAAATTATGAGTTCTTTGACTTCATTTCCTTAAAAAACTTTCAAAATATTACGAATTCGATCAAGACTATATTTACATTACACGTTTTAGTCAAAAATAATTACTTTTTATTTACAAAATTATCTCAAAAATTCTAAAAGTTTCAATTCATATTACCTATCTAACAATTCAAAACATCCCAAGATTATGGTGGCCAAACAAAAATCAAGACTTTTTATTTATTTATTTTTTATTTTATTTTATTTTATCAATTTTGTAGATCTCAATATTATTAGTACATTTACACTAAGAGAGTTCCTAAAAAGCTCAATCAGACTATTTTATATAATTTAATAAACATTAATCTTATATCATTTTAAATAAAAATAAATGATATGTATTATGTTCTTAGATAAAAAAAAATTTATGCTCATAGTTTCAATCTTAAAGAAGAAAAATGTTGGTTTTTTTGTTCTTTAATCTCAAACATCTAATAAGCATCTCAAAATTGGGATACATGAGTTTGTGGGAAAACGTGTTAATATTTAAAGTATATGGTATATTTATAAATATACTATATAAACATATATAAATTTTTATTTATATATAAATTCTTCTTATACATTTCATACAAACATATTCAAGTTTTTGTTTACTATCAACTATGTCTATAAATTTGCAATTCATCATTAAATACACAATTAAGAAAACAACAAAAATATTTGAATTTGCTATTCAAACATGTTTTTAACTTTTTAGAAATTATAAAATAGCCCGTAAAACTGTTCGACAAGTGTCCTGGAGTGTCAGACACGAAACATGTCCGAAACACGGAAACTCTATGCAGTTGAAATTTCCGTGCTACATCGATCCTAATAAAAACGATGGACACACATAAACATGAGGTTCTAAAGATATATACATTTGTATGAATTAATTAACCTTTAATTATAATATGAAAAATATTAGAACAATTATCAATTAAACCAATATTTAATTTATTTTTGTTTTTTAACCCAAAACTTTATAAAAGTTACTATTGGTACTCAATAATTGTTTTAACAAGTCATTATCACCCACATTCCCCATTCCCAATTCCCGCCCTCAGCAATCATAACAAAGGGGCAAAATTCCCTCTTCGGCTATTTTTTTCATCGCTTGTTTTCAGAAGTAACAATGGCGGAAATCGTTGGGCATCGTCTTTGTGTTTTCGAATTTAATTTTCGGGAGACGTATTCCCCACTCGCGGCAAATCGGAGCGTGTACAGCTGTCTACACTGTAGGATGGCTCTCATCCAAAATCTGTACACACACCCTACGGTATTGTGCGTGTACACAAATTTGTTTGTTATTTGAATTTTTTTAAATCGAAATTATGTCAATCTCGCGGAAAGAAATGCCTAGTATTTTATTTGGTATGTACAATTTTTAATTTTTTTTTGGATTTTTTTTGCATTTATGGCTCATTTATTTGATGTTTATCTGTTGTGTAATTGGATTGGTTTTTACAATTTGATTATGGCGGTATTTATTTATGCAAACTCAGAATTAACAGGCACATTGATTTACATGCCTTTGTAATAAGGTGGCACATTGATTTACATGCCTTGATTTCTTTGGCCGTGAGTGTGAATTTATGTGGGAGTTAAATTAATATTTATTGCTTGATTTTTTTTTCTGGCACCATTTAATGTGGATTTATTTGTATAAGAAGTATGTTATAAATGCATCGTCGGATAATTGTATGTATATGTTTGTGTATTTGCATGTATTTTATGATTTGTATGCTTATAATGTGTTTGCGTTCCTCGTTCGGTTTTACTAAAATGAAAAATGTGAAAAATGCCACTTAATTTATTTTACGAGACTAATACATGGGCGGTTGAGCATAACATATATTTTTGTATGCATTATGCTAGCTTCTTATTCTTGATGAGCATGGAAATAAGATTGATTAAATGGTTTTGTGGTTGTGAAATGGTATGTTTGTTGATTATGTATGAATTTCTTCATAATTAATCAGCGCTTAAAGATATAAATTTGGACGGTGAAGATTTTGTGAAATATAATTGGTAAGAGCTGGTGGGTGAAAAGTAAAAACGAAAAAGACAAAACCAGTTGAGATTGTAGTAATATATGTTCAAGGTTGACAGCATATTGTATGGCATCCAGTTCAGCAAATTAAAGTGCTTTAAATGACCTTTTTTCCAGACTCGAACAACCCAATACAATCCGAACATTTGCCTCGTGCAGATTAGGAAGTTACAGAATCGCTTTATCACAATCCGATAGAATTTAGACTGGAGTCTTAAAGAATCCACGGGTTTTTGTTTGTGATTTTTCGAATTTTTTACAAGCAAATAAGGAGTTTTTGACTTTTTGGGCTATAAAAGGCCTACAATTATATTGGTTTAAAGCATCTATTAGGCCATTGCTTTTTATGTGTGAAAATCATAGATTTTTCATAAGGTTGATCATAGATAGATTTTACAGATTGTAGTTTTTGAGTCAAAACACTGAAGTTGTGGTTGTTCTAATGGAAGGAGTAACAGTTGGTGCGGGTAGCAAAAGAGTTAAGGGTGTGAGAAGGCAACGTGAAGCGGGAGCAAGATACGCTCGATACACAGAACAACAGATCGAGGTTCTTGAAAAACTTTATGCAGAGTGCTCAAGTCCAAACCATTTTCAGCGGGCTCAGATCATACGCGAAGAACCTACTCTGAGGAACATAGACAACAAACAACTCAAAGTCTGGTTCCAAAACCGCAGGTGAAATATTTACTTCTCTCCAACTTCGTTTCTGTCTCGATCTTTTACTGACTTTTCCTTCGTTCCATCTCAATATGTTTCATCATGAAAATTGTTATGGTTTATCCAGATTTTGATAGATCTGAATATTTTAGATAAGTAGCCCCTTGTTTTTGCTGATTCAGACTAGTTGTTTCTTGGTGATGGTCAATGAGCCTTAAGTTTTCATAAAATTAAACATACATTTGATATTTATTTCATGGTTTGGCTTCCTTCATTAGTCAATTAGACTATATGTTAGTTCACTTGGTTTTCTTGAAAGTTCTTGCAGATTTTGTAGAAATCACCAATTTGAAATAGTTTCTGAATAAAAGTGAAAAAAAGTCATTGTAGATGCTGAGTCATTCATCCAGCCTTGCGATCTTTTTACTGGGGCATTCTTGTAGGCATTTTCAAGTGATTGCATTTATATAGCATATTCTAGCACTTTTAATACTAAAATTATCCACAAGGCAACCAATTTTGTCTTTCGTGGATATGCATAGCCCGTGTAAGATGGTAAGATCGCATATCTTAGGACTGGAATATGTACCCTGAATACTTTCTCAATTGAGATGATGCTTAATGGTGTGAAACATGGAATATTGGGGGTTGAGATGCATACCTGATTTCTCATTTGTAGATCTCATTTTTAAGAGATCTACAAAGTTTCCTTTGAAGCACTAGTTGTGTTTCTCTTAGTCAGTTTTTACTTTAAAATAAACTTGACATAATATCAAACTGTTCTTTCTTCCACCATTTCCAGATGTCGTGAAAAGCAGAGAAAAGAAAATTGCGATCTTGCTTCAGAAAACAGGCGGTTGACTGCGGCAAACAAGATGTTAAGGCAGGAGAATGATGGATTGCAGAAAAAGTTAGCCCAGCTAATATGTGAGAATGAGCATTTGCGGAACCAAGTCCTCAATGTATGTATTGTAGTTCTGGACTTCAAATAGATGTCTTTTGTACTATGCAATGTTCAATCGAGTATATTGTGGATATATTTGGATTCATATACTAAAATATTGGTGTTAGCTGTATTCCCCAAAATTTCATACCTCAGTTGAATATGCCATACAACACTGTTCTCGTCAAGAGAATGGTGCCAAATCCTTAAGCTTTAGCAAATAGTCTATTAGGAATTCTTTCCTAATATAGATCTATTGAGATGCATATTATATCATGTGATAGTACTAACTAATAATTGTTACCAGTTATGTTACTCGATAGTGTTTCTTTTAGTTGATGTGTGGTATATGGATTTCACGGCTACATTCAGGGAATTTCCCTCACAAGTCTTGGACTCTCTCGTATCCTTTTCTGGTTTGCAGGTTGATACAAACAGGTAAAACCTGTCTCTGGGAGGTGTCAATGTGTAGAAAGATTAATGTTCATGCTTCTTCTTGCCATGGATTTTTGTTATATGCCAGAAAAGTGTTATCTTGCATGATTTTACTTTTTTCTAGGATTAGAAGTAAAGAAAATTAGGCTGCATGTTAAAATAATGTTGCGATTGTTCTGTTAAAATGAGGATTTTATATTGTTTACAAGGCTTTTAACCTTTGTCGATACTTATGGAGTGAATAATTCTGATGCAGTTAACTACAACAATCACCACCTATGACTTGGTCCATCAGCCTGAAACCAATAACCCTCAGATGCCCATTAGGATTGCTAACAGCAACAATGGGTATTGTGGAGTGCCATTAAATTTATACATTATTTATTTTCAGTTATCCTATCGCTCTGATTACTTGTTTTCTAATTCTCGATTATGTAGCCTGCTCTCACTGGCTGAGGAAACCAAGAAAGAATTCCTCTCCAAAGCTGTTGGAACTGCTATTAACTGGATCCCTGTTCCATGGCTAAAGGTTATGACTGTAGCATGCTTTTAGGAGTTATTTTGAAGGCTATCGTATGCTTTTGTTGATCCATACATTTGTTTCTTTTCAGCTACGCAATCCAGGTTCACTTGGCACTATCTATGTCTCATCTAGTTGCATTGGAGTGGCAGCCCGAGCATTCGCTACAGTACCTTTTAAACCTATTAAGGCAAGACCTATTTTCATCTTATAAGATCCTATATCTACGTTATTAGCAGAGCATAGCTTGCTTTAAAGTTGGTTTCTGTGTGTCTTATCTCTTTCAAACAACACATCTAAGTTATATAGTGGGAGAACTGAGAAACTAAACAAGAGCGATAAACAAAAAAAAACAGCTAGTTTCCGTGGCATCTAGAAATTCGTCACTTTTTACTGCTAATGTGGTCATATTACACATCAATTATTTTAGTAGTGAAACTTCAAGGAAAACTGCCAGTCCTTTTATTTTGATTTATAATATGCTTAAACAAATGTTCGTTTCCATTTCATGCAGACAATTGAACTCCTCAAAGACCGACCCTCCTGGTCTCGACGGTGCCGTAATATAGATGTTATTGCCAAATATCCTGCGAACAATGGGGGAACCATTGAACTAATCTATACACAGGTAACACCAATATTTTAGTATATGAATATACTAAAATATTTCGAACATTTGCCCAAGACTCATGAAAGTTATAGGTTGAAGGTTTTCCTACTGTAATTTTTTATCGCTATTTATTTTTCTTCTAAACATTGACTTTCTTGTCCAGTACTATGCTCCCATTATCATGGCTTGTGCTCGAGACTTCTGGACATTAAGATACACGTGCATGTTGGGTGACGGTAGCTATGTGGTATGACTAATCTTTCCTTGCTATGAGATGGGAAAATATGTCCATGGACTGACTAACTAGCAAATTGACCTGTTTTAGATACAGACTGTAGCTTTCATGTATATTATTCTCACACAGATAAACGTACCGTTGTATATTTTTAGCTGTACTTAATTCTAGTTCTTATATTTTATGTTAAGGTATGTGAGAAATCAATTTCTGGTTCTGATGCTGCCCCAAGTTCACCTGCTGCCTTAGAATTTGTGCGAGGCAGGATGATGGCTAGTGGCTATTTGGTTCGCCCACGTGATGACGGATCAACCGTATATCTTGTTGACCACATGGATTTGGAGGTACTATCCATTTATCGATTTAGCTAGATAGAAAAATTAATATCCTTAACCTATTACGAGAATTTGAATTAAAAGGAATCAAATTGTTTTAGGCATCATCCATCCCAGAGGTGGCACGACCTCTTTATGAGTCATCTGAACTTGTGGCCAAGAAGATGATTGTTTCTGTAAGTATCTCTTTACTTGGTTAGCTTCCTTTCGTATTCTGTTGCATATTTTGATGAATCATAAATCTTAAAACTTTACTTGTTTCTGTGAATATGTCATTTTCTTTGAAATGGTTGAAGTGATTTTAGTTATAACTAATGTCGAAATTTGATTGAAAATATGGGATGCGATAAGTTTCAGCTGGGTGGGTGATACTAAGGTCGCTTCTTTTTACTTTGTTTAGCTTTTCATTAGGTAACTCTCTTTGGGAAACCTGATACATGTGCACCAATCATTTAATTTGGTTCGATAGTCACCTGCAAGAAAACCACATTGCCGCATCTTCTTTACTCTCTCAGATAACTCACCTCTACCCATTTTTTTCTGGTAACCCTGGTTAAGCTTTTCTCAGCTCCCATAACTTTGTCACTTTCTCCCTCTCTATTAGGATATTAATAAAGGGAAAATTACGAGAAACCCCCGTGAGGGTAAGGCCTGATTACGAAAATCCCTCTCGTGATTGCGTGATTACGAGAATCCCCCTCTGCAGTATTTGACCGTTGAAATCACAGCAGATGTGTTTTGTCCGTTTTACCCTCGGTTATTTGAAAAAAAAACCAAAAGGTAAATTACGAGATACCCCCTAAAGTAAGGCCTAATTACGAAAACATCTCATGTTATGTGTAGTTACGAAAATCCTCCTGAGTTATGTTGCCGTCTTACAAAATCCCCCTACGGTGTTACTTTTCAGTTTTCACGAAAAAAATATATTGACAATTACCCTAATATCTCCTGGAATAATGAAGTAAAAGAGAAATCTTAATTCTATTTCCTTATTCGAGCTTTAAACTCGCCGTCACCACCACTTTTCTGTATTTGGCCTTTTAGCCACCAAACTGTCCATACACACAACGGTCGCCGAAGAATGCGACCGACACTGCATGTAAAATCGATTTTATTGAATAAAAAGTTATAAAAATGTAAACAAAAAAATTACAAGAATATATATATGTGTGTGTGTGTGTGTGTGTGTGTATATATATATCTTAATTTTTAATTCCTTTACTGAAATACTACAAAATATTTTTAGTTTTTTTTAAAAATAATTTTTTCTATATATATTTTCTGTAAATTATAAAATGAAGAAATACATAATAGTTTTAAAATTAAAACTAAGTACATTTTTTAAAAATATATTATAATTTACCCCCTAAGTAATTTTTTTTTGAGTAAACCCCCTAAGTAATTAATATGCTTACAATTACACTCTGTGAATAGTAGTCACACATGTTCAAGGGCAAAAATGGCATTTTCAGAGGAATATTCCATGGAATAAAAAAGATTCGGTCAAAAGTAACCCCATAGGGGGTCTGTGTAAGACGGCAACATACCTTAGTGGGATTTTATAATTACGCAAACATGACGGGGATTTTCGTAATCAGGCCTTACATCAGGTGTTTCTCGTAAATCAACTCACAACCCATTACTGATGTAAAGTTAAAAGAGTATAAATGGACAATACCCTTAGATCTTTATCTCTTCCACCTATAAGTTTCAAGTGCTTTACTATCCTGAAATTATACAGCCAACCAGAAAACCATTGCATCAAACATTTAATGTTTTGATTTTCCATGGTAATTAATAGCCCAATATAGATCCTTTAATAATTACATTCCATTTGTAATTAGTAGCATTACAGTTACTAGATGAGTATCGTTGTTAAGCCTTGAGTTTTGATTTTCCATCGAACATTCTTGTAATGTTTGCCTTCGTACAATGATCACTACCCTCAAAACACCAGTTATCACCATTTCTGCAATAATGGTTGCAGAAATCTCTTTTAGTAGCCACAAAGTCGGGGTATACCTTTGACATTACTCAAGTGCCTCAAGTGCTAGCTTGCAATTGCACTGCATTGCTTCCACCGAGAAGATCTCAAGAAATGACAGATCTATGTACTTTATATGGTTTATGCTTTTCCTTGTTATGGTTTGTGCCTTTTCTTTTGGTTATTCAATATACTAGGCAACTTGCAAAAATATACTATTTTTTACACTTTGGGAAGTTATATGACTTCCATATATGTATTTTATTTTGCACCATAGTATGCAATATTCTGTATTTGAGTTGTTTTAATTTTTTGAAGTTGGTATTATGAATTGGAATTCTATTTGGACTTCGTAATATTGATAGTAATCATTTCTATCTTTTTTACAATCTTGTTTCTTATTATAGTAATTGAACATAGTTAGGATTTTGCTCATTGTTTCAATAATAGAATGGTGATGGTTTTTCGGAAACAAATTTAAGTTGCATCAATGAGTTTGAATTCCACGAAAGTTCGATCATTGTAAAGTCAAACACCCAAGCTTGATGAGATATGAGTTTGAGGTTGAAAAAGTTCATATCTCAACAAGCTTGAGTGTTGACTTTAAAAACCTGTAGCTGTCAACTATTACCTTGATTTGACATTAAAGAAGAGTTTAGCTCAATATTTTAGTTCTGATATAGTTGGTTCTGAAATGATATTAAATACTCATAGGGCAAGATTAAGTGTCAGTGCTCTTTTTATTTTCCTTTTTTTGGGTGGAAAGGGGGAGGAGAGGGGTAAAGACTTTCTTCCAGACGAGAAATTTCAGATTGATTTTTGCAATAAAAGCACTACTAAAAAATAGGAAAGTTGGAAATTTTTTCCAAGATATACTAATAAAAGATATTTGGTTGATTGTACTGTATAATTACTAGATATTCTTCCCTGGTGTCAAATATGTTTATTTTATATAGCCAATATGTTTGTTGTACACTAGTATAATTTTTTTAATTAATGGCTTTATCAGAACCGGCAGTTATTTCACACATACTTACTTTTTACATACTAATAACTATTTTGTTTTTTATATAAAGGCACTTCACTATATTGAGCACGTTGCCAATGAAGCAAATGACAAACAGACACATGCTTATCAAGAGAACCCTGCTTTTCTCAGATCTTTCAGCCAAAGACTTAGTAGGTAAGACTTTTGAATTTACATATCAAGCCAATATTCTATGGACCTCCTCCCTTTATTGCTGGCATATCCAAATATCTGTTAACTATGATAAAGGTTAAATCACGATAATTAATTAAGTTTTTAAGTGGATGATAGGCAGCTACCTGTATCCTTTATTTTCTGTATTCTACAACCTCTTATTGGAAGGGAAAGTGGGCCTTTTCGGAAACAAGACTATTTTTGCTATATTTTCTTAAATCCTTGAAATAATTTGCTGCACTCTGGAGAGCCGTGAAAGGTTATGTGAAGCTTCATATTACTAAAATGTTTATGGTTGTATTAGGGGCTTCAATGATGCCGTCAATTGTTTCTCTGAAGATGGATGGACATTGATGAATGGCGATGCATCTGATGATGTGATTATGTCCATTAAGAGAACAACGATTTTTGGAGCTTATACAACTTCGGATACTGTAATATGCGTGAAAGCCTCTTGTCTACTTCATGTGAGTTATTAACCTACTATTCCCCCCCTAAATGTGTCTATCGTACGTTCCTATAGCTGCAACATGATTACTGATTAAATGAAGTTATATGGGCATATCATCTTTCTACATTTATTTACGAGTGAAACTAAGTGAAGAGTTGGAAATTCATTGCAGTATTTTGATGAATTGAGTATTCTTTTCAATGCATTTTGATTACATTCTTGCTATTTGTCACTTGCTAAAGACTGTTTGAATATTATTCTGTAGACAACCTTCTTCATGAATAACTGTGAGATATCATTCGAATCCGGTGATGAGCAAGGTTTCACAATGTCGTAAATGTTGTTAGAATGAGGGTTACTGTGATTTACAATTAAATATTGGCTGCTTATATGGGGAGAAGGACCCATGTTTCAAGTATAATTTAGTATTTCCAACATAACTTGAATAGAACATCCACAAATAGATGAGTGAGATTGGTGGTGACAATAGGTGACTTTAATATGAAACTTGATGAGATCCCTGTAAGTATACAACCAGGAAAAGTGACCTATTGATTTCTTGTATAACCTTTATCAAAGATACCAAGGAGTGTAGTAGTGCAAGTTTATTTGCCAACAACTACGTCATGAATTTAGTTTACATGCGAAGCCATCCAATTCCTTAGTAACATCGGAATGCACCATATTGCCTGAACTGTAGCCGATCATTTTGGCTGATGTAGCATGGACCGAGAAGGAAACACAAAACCATTTTGCATGAAATATAGTTTTTATGCATGTGAACATTATAGCTAGTGGTTTAATGCAAGTTACTGCCTTAAGTATAGCTGATCATTTCGACCAATGGTAGCATGGAACAATGTTATAGTTCTAGATCTATTAAGATTCTTTACTCAGTCGAAAGATCAAATCATGGTTGGATCTACTATGTTTCTTGTCAATGTCGTACTAGAAATTATATCGTACTTGGTAATTTGTTTAATTTGTGAAGTTGTATTTCTGAAATTCATACAGAGTCTTTTTATATTGGTGGCAGAATATTGTACCTGCGAGCATGGTGCAGCTTCTGAAAGAGCGCCGTTCTGCTTGGATGGATTTCGACTTCTCTGATCATTCTGTGGCATTTACCAAAGCCGCCTGCTTTTCATATCCAGGACATAATACCCACAATTTATCTGGAGCTCCTGTGCTGCTTGGCCACAATAATCACGAAGACGAGGTTTGCTTGAATTTAAATGATGTTTTATTGTTTTTTTAACCTTGCTTGATTACTGAATTTTTGGAAATCGTAGACGAGATACGGAACTTATTGTCTTTGACAAAACCTGTATACAAATATGATTATTTCATTCCACTTCGTGCAATTTACATGCTTATGTTATTCATGTTTCTGTGTCAGGCATTGGAAGTAATCCGATTTGACCGCAGCGCTGACCTCCTGCTTACTGTTTCTTCAGGAGATATATATCATTTGCAGGTCAAGTCATCTCCTCCTCTGATTGTTGACTTTTTCTGAACTCTTTCTGCACATTGATGTGAATCCTTTATTTATTTATTTATTATAAGAACAATGCATCGCAAATTGTTAAACTAGGTCTCGGAGAACAAGTATATTCTTACTATAAGTTTCTGTGAGAATATATTCGAACTAGGAAGGAACTAGGAGTAAAAGAGTAATTCTAGATGGGTGTTGAACATAGCCTTAGTTAGGAGATCACAGCCTTAACTACGGATTATGTTCGACAATGTGATTAGGCATTTTCTTTTTCTATAAAAAGTAAAACCATGGTCCAGGAGTTGAGCCAATCATATATGATATAAGAAGTAGTTCATCCAAACGCACTTCTGAATTAGAGTGCAAATCGATGAAACTTTATTTTTACGGAACCTAATATGCTATATTACCCTGGTTACTGATGCAGATGAGCAATGGAATGGAAGACAATGGTTTCGGAGCTTGCTCCGAACTGATCTTTGCACCAGTTGACAGGACAATACCCGATGATGCTGTTTTATTTGCTTCTGGATTTCGGATCTACTTGTTGGGTTCACATACAGTTGAGTTAAAATGTTCTTGTGTTTGCCAACTTCTTCTGGAGTTGACGAACATTTTTAAAAGGCTCGACAACTTTCCAGTTAACACACATGATCGAACTTTCTCAAATGAATGTTTTTTGTGTTGGTTCATTTAGTTCTTTCTCCTGTATCTTAATCCTTTACAACTATTTATATCTAACTGCATTGATGGGCAGGACACAAATTCATCAACCGATTTGACTTCGAACGAGGCATCGAATACTAGGAATGGTGCACAGGCACCCTCAATGCTGATTGTGGCCTTTCAATTTCCTTTCGAAGCCCATCTCCAGGAAGAGGTCGTTGCCATGGCTCAACAGTATATCCGACATGTGATTTCATCTGTGAAGAAAATTTCTATGGAAATAATGACACCAGGATCAAATCCCGAAATGAACTCCACTGAAGCAAATCCAGCTGCGGAGTTCAACAACATCAGTTCAGAATCAACCTATGCCGTCAATCTTGCGACCCTGATATGCCAAAGTTATAGGCAAGTAGTATTGTCAAATTTCTGTCTTGTGAATCGAAGATATGATTTGTGAATGCAATTTCAATAATTTACTCAATCTGTATGCTGCTGGGGTTTCGGTCCTGATTATTAATTATTACATGCATGCATATATTTTGTGTAGTTGGTTCAAGTACTCGGAAGAGATATCATAAAACGGGCCTCGTGCTCTATTTATTTGACTAACCCGACAGTCGTTTTTGCTTCAAACAGGTCAAGTTTAGGTGTGGACATACTAGGCTTCAACTCCCAGAGTACCGATTCAGCATTTGAACAGATACAGTTTCATCCGTATGCTATAATCTGTTTCTCATACACGGTACGTGTGTACTAATCTCTTCACTAAGAAAAAAAGAATATAAGAAGGAAAGAACACAGAAAAAACCAAAGAACATGGATGCTTATAATATCTAAGAATAAAGTTTGATACATACACCAGTTCATTATACTATCACGATCGTTTTTGTGCCTCTAACAATTCTTGTACATTGCTTTTATTTCGATTGGATAAGTGGAGGCAATACTTGGAAAGATAAATATGTATACATTTGCTCGTTTTTTGTTGCAGGCGGCCCCCGTGTGCCTGTACTCCAACCAAGCTGGGCTTACCATGCTAGAGACACATTCAGACAATCTGCAGAATCTGACGGTGGATAGAGTACTCGGTGGCTCTAATAATATATCACTATATTCTATGCTCCCAACTATAAACCAGCAGGTAAATTTCGATATTACAAATTCGCTCCTCTCTCTAGTTAGATTATCCGAGCTTTCTAATATTGCATTAAAAAAAACCGACAGTTCTGACTTGTGAACTCATCATAATTCTCTCTCTCTCTCTCTCTCTCTCTCTCAGGGATATGCTATTTTACCACCTGGACAGTGTCTATCGGTAATGGACCGTTGCGTATCGTACGGACAAGCTGTGGTGTGGCGAGTGCATGCTCCGGATGGTTCTATCCATTGCCTTGCGATGGCGTTCGTTGATTGGTCTTCCATTCAAGAAATTTGATCTTTGTGTACTTTGCACAAAACTTTATCAGTTTTTTTCTTTTCTTTCATAAAATAATTGGATTTTTGCTTTTCCATCAGGACTTATTACTCATGACATGGAACTTTTCTGCCATGAATTGCATCATTGAATATTGACTTTAATTAATCTTTTGTTTTTTTGGACAATTTTAGCCTTCACTAATTTCCTTATGGTTTTGCTCTTTACTTGTGAATTGTGTGATCTGTTAGGTCCCCCATTAATTACCATATTGATATTCGCCATTAGGTACAGTTGCTGGGATAATTATAGTTTTAGTCCATAAGTTTGCACTTTTTCACTTTGGTCTCCCATTTACCGCCGTTAACAAAATACACTATAATGTTGTCACATTTTAACATATTGAGTCCATCCGTCTGTTTGACCGTCAGGCGTCAACAAGTAACGGTCAACGGTTGTATTAGGGCTTAATTTGGATTTTTCTTTGAGAAAATTGCAATAAGACCCCTGTATTATTTTAAAATATTTTAAAAAAACTCCTAAATTTTTTCCAACTCCAATTTAAACTCAATTTCACCAATTAATCGATTTTGATGAATGACCCCAAATTTGTATGGAATGACAATATCATGATAATGATATTAGGTACCGTTGCCCTATCAAAATATTTTCTACCGTCCTATAATATGTCTACCCTTATCATTCAATAAAAAAATCTTTTATGCTACTTTTTAAAATCTATAAATATAAATTACTCTCAAAGGGATCATAGTAATACTAAAATGCTTTGAATGTGTCATTATAAGAAGAATACATGTTCCGTTTAAAGGCCCCTAGATTGTAATTTTTATCTTTCAAAAATAGCATTAAAAGATGCCCCATCTTCAAGGGTAGAATCAACATTTTTCGGGGAATATTCCCCATAAAAAAATTTCGTGAAAAAATCACATCGTAAGGGATTGGTGTAATACGAGAACAAACTTTGGGGGAATTTTAGTAATTACGGATAGATGAGGGTATTTTTTATAATTTAGCCAAAGTTAAGGGGGATTTTCGTAGTTTAGCCAAAAAAAAAGAAATCAAATTGAGAAAGGGCAAATTACCAGAACCCCCCTGAGGTAAGCCTAAATAACGAAAATCCCCCCCACGTTCTCGTAATTACGAAAACCCCCCTGAGGTATGCAGACGTCTTACAAATCGCTCTAACGGTGTTAAACTCGATAGAATCTTTTTGATTCTCCCGAATATTCCTCCGATAATACCAATTTTGCCCTTGTACACGAAATTACCCTTAGGGGGGTAATTGTAAGCATTTTATCCGGTGCGATGTTGATCGGATTAGGGCTCGAATCTCGAACATCTTTGCGCTGATTCTCGAGTTTGTGATTGAAAAGGTCGAAATTGGCCTTCTGCAGCAGCTCGATCTGCCTCTCCTTCAATTGCTTCAGCCTCCTCTCCGAAACCTCCATCTCCGTCAAACCCTCCAATGCTGCGTGCAAAGACGAGGTGGCGGAGACTAATTTCTCCATTTTCTGCAGCTTCTTGTCGGCGGTTCTCGAGCCGTATTCGAGTTTGCCGAAATCAATGACAGCATACCCAGAAATCAACACGCACATAATGAAATGGGCTGATACTCCAAACTTTATTTCGAATCAGATTCGCACCATCTCTTCACCTTTTAAACCCACTAATTATTATACTAAACAAACATATAATTAATTAATTAATTAATTTACTTATATATATATATATATATATATATCCATATTGATATTATTAATTAACCTCACTTTTTTTTTTTCTTTTTTTTTTCTTTTTTCCGACTGATTAATAAAATTGCAGTAGCAGCAAAAACAGTGGCGGCAGAATCATTCATTCTCCGTCAACACTCATCTCACTCACTCACACTGCTAATCATACTCTGATTTTATTTTTTTTGAAGTCTGTGGTTTCACTGGTTTTCAGGGGTTCAGGGGAAGATGGGCACCTAGGGATTGGGAACAATGAAGAGAGAGAATGGGTCTGCACAATCACCGCCCTCCGCTCTGAAAACGTCTGTTCCGTCGTCGCCGCCAGCAGCAATTCCCTCCCTCTCTGAGAGAATCACATTTTCACCTTTTTTCTGTTATTATCACATATTTAACAGGAGGATATAATAGACATTTCACGTTTTCGGTTAAAAAAATTCGATCTACCGTTAGTCAAGGGGGATTTTCGTAATTACGAGAACGTGGGGGGGATTTTCGTTATTTAGGCTTACCTCAGGGGGGTTTTGGTAATTTGCCCAATTGAGAAAAAATACTGGATAAAATATCTAATACGACGCCGTATCTTTCGTTTGACTTAAAGCTCAGTGGGAGTCTGGAGACAGACGTCACTGTAAACAAACAAACATTACTAAAAACTCCGAATCAAACAATAATTCTAACTAACCAAACTCAATACTCATCTCTTTCTTTACATCCTCGTATAATTAATTAATTAATTTATACTACTTCCCCATCTCTCTTGATTTCAGACAATTCCATCGCCATTCCAAGGTAATCAATTCACCCCTTTACTCTCTCTCTCTCTCTTCTCTCTCTCTCTCTCTCTCTCTCTCTCTCTCTCTCTCTCTCTCTCTCTCTCTCTATCTGTCTCTCTCTCTCTCTCTCTCTCTCTCTCTCTTGCAATCCGGGCTGCTGTTTTTTGATGTTTGGATACAAACCCATGTTGTAGAATTCAATTATTATGTCTCTCTGGTGGTATTACAGCAATACATGAACGCACTATGAAGAACTTTGCTCGGATCATTTTTTTTTTTTTTTTAATTAATTCTGACATGAAGTTATACTTGTTGGATTACCAGGATAGTTTCACCCTTTAAATAAAAAATTTTGATTTGTAAATTGAAAAAGAAAGATGAGGAATAGGCCTAAGAAAGATGGTTCTTCAAATTCAAATTCAAATTCAAATTCGACTAGCAATCAAGAAACAACTAGTGGTGGAAAAGGGACCGCAGATTCGAACAGTAACAATGATGTTGCGGTGGTGACCGTTAAAAGATCCTCTTACGCGATACTCGCATTGTTCGTGTTGGTGATATACGGCGCTTGGGGCGTTTATCACTACCAATTCGACACTCTCCCCTCGCCCATGTCGCTCCAGCAGGTCGGGAAACGAGGGTTTTCCGAGCACGAGGCGATGAAGCACGTTCAAGCTTTGACACAGCTGGGCCCACACTCCGTTGGCTCCGAATCCCTCGAGAGGGCTATAAAGGTAATTTCTCGGCATTCTGATTTTTCTTCGTTGTCTAATTTTTTTGCTATGATGGCATTCTCGTAATTTAGCCTTTTTTTTTGGGCTGCTGCAGTATGTTGCGAATGTGTCGGAAACTATAAAGGCAAGTGCTCATTGGGAGGTGGATGTGGAAGTCGATTTGTTCCATGTGAAATCGGGTTTTAACGGTCTGGTTGGCGGACTTTTTAAAGGGAAAAGCCTCGTTTATTCGGATTTGAATCATGTCGTTTTAAGAATCTCGCCCAAATACGCGTCCGAAGCAGGCGAAAACGCGATTCTCGTCTCCTCCCACATCGACACTGTGTTTGCAGGGTATGTTTGTGAACTATATATTTTTCAACCGAAGTTTACGTTTTTCAAGATTTTGTTCTACGATAGTTCGTTTTAGGATAATGTTATAATTCGGCTTGGCGTTATAATGTCTGAACACCTGGCCCTAATAGTCGATAAATTAAATATGATCAACATTCCCGCTGGAAATGTAATTTGAGTCGGTTCAAACCCATTAGTTCGTTATGCGTTAGAGTTGCGAAAAGAGTACTTAAAATTACGAAATATTTTTCCGAGTTTTCTCTCGTAGATTAGGGCTACATTTGATTTAATATATGTATTTTTGTTTTCCAGGGAAGGAGCTGGTGATTGCAGTTCATGTGTGGCTGTTATGCTGGAGCTCGCACGAGGAGTTTCTCAGTGGGCCCACGGATTTAAAAACTCTGTTATATTTTTATTCAATACCGGCGAGGAAGAAGGTTTGAACGGCGCTCACAGTTTTATTTCTCAGGTTTCCCATTTGTATTAAATTCAAGTAAATTGTGTTCATTTTCTATTTATTTATTTAGTTTTAAGAAAAAATTGATTTTTTTGTTCTTCTTTTTTTTTTTTTAAATTCTGTCGTGATTCTCAAACGAACTTTCTTGTTTTATCTTATTGCTAGTTTTTTGATTTAATAATATTTAATTGTATAGTTTGTATATTTCAGCCTAAGCAGCACTAATTATTTAAATAACTCAAATTTGTATTTGCTGCAGCATCCTTGGAGTGATACAGTACGAGTTGCCGTTGATTTGGAAGCAATTGGTATAGGTGGCAAATCCGGTATTTTCCAGGTCCGATTTCTTTTTTTTTTTTAAATAAAAAAAATAGAAAATTATCGTCTTTGTATATATGACCTTCCGACTTATACTTGGTTAACAGGCTGGACCAAATCCGTGGGCCATTGAAAACTACGCTTCGGTATCTAAATATCCGTCCGCACAAATTGCAGCTCAGGTTTGTTGTCTGAATAGAATGTAAATAAATTTATTTTACTATCTTTTTTATTTTATTCGTCTTAATATTTAAAAATTCGACAGGATGTTTTTACTTCCGGTGCTATAAAATCCGCAACCGACTTTCAAGTGTACCAAGAGCTGGCAGGACTTTCGGGTCTCGACTTTGCGTACGCAGATAACACTGCTGTATACCACACCAAGGTATAAATAATTGCTAATTAATAAATATTAAGTTTTTAATAATTATGTTTTACGAACATAATTTGTAATAATTATTTTATTAAAAATGCAGAATGACAAGTTGAGTCTTTTGAAACCCGGTTCGCTTCAACATCTCGGAGAAAATATGCTCGCTTTCTTGCTTCATGCAGGTGCCTCGTCGACCATCCCGAAAGAATCGGATACTTATTCCAGCGAGGACAAAGCTATATACTTCGACATTTTGGTATCTCGACAAGTTATTTTTTATGAAGTTTATTGCATTTAGTACCCCTGTGTTATATCGAATTGCTCAA
>NW_012193101.1:2239355-2255435 GCF_000504015.1 Erythranthe guttata
GGGGTGTTAATACTTAATAATACGAGGACTTTTTAACAATTAGAGTAAACACAGAGGGTGCTGAATGCAATAAACCCTTCTTTTAATTGATATTATTCTCAATTTTGAGATTTCGTTAATGTTATTCCGTCGTCCAATTAATTATAATGCATTTTTTTTAGCAAATAACCTCGAGATTTGAGGGGGTAGTTCGCTAAGAAAAATTGAACTTTAGGGAGGTGGGGTGGGGTTGCTAACATTAATAATACGAGGACTTCTTTAACAATTACAATAAACACAGGGTGTATTGAATGCAATAAACCCTTCTTTTTAATTGATATTATTCTTACAATTTCGCGATTATTTCTTCATCAATGTTTTTTCGTCGTCCGATTAATTTTTCATTCCTATTTTTCAGGGAATGTACATGATCACTTTCCGTCAGCGGTTAGCAAATATGCTCTACAACTCGGTGATAATGCAGTCCCTTTTGATATGGACCACCTCCGTTTTGATGGGCGGTTATCCGGCGGCAATTTCACTCGCCCTATCGATATTGAGCATCGTGCTTATGTGGATATTCTCCGTTGTTTTTTCCGTTTCCGCGGCCTTCGTATTGCCCCTCGTATCTTCCTCTTCGCCGATGCCATTTGTCGCTAGCCCGTGGCTCGTCGTTTTTCTTTACGGCGGACCTGCGCTCATCGGAGCGTTGACCGGTCAACACATCGGGTACCGTGCGCTGGAGTCGTACTTGGCTCGTAGTTTTGTCGAGAGGAAGCGAAGCTTGCCTGCCAGCTGGCAATCCAGTGTGGCGAAATTAGACGCCGAGAGATGGATTTATAAAGCTGGTTTACTGCAGTGGCTTGTTCTATTGATGGTCGGGAATTATTTTCGAGTCGGTTCTTCTTATTTGGCCTTCGCTTGGTTAATCTCGCCTGCATTTGCATGTAAGTTATATAAATCTCGATTTAGTGTTTATAAAATGTCTAAAATATCCTCGAGTTAATAGGTTGTTTCTTGTCCAATTTCGAGGGGTAAATGAGTAAAATAACGTCTATTAGTTTCAAACCTAAAACTTGGATTTTATAATAATAGGGCTGGGCCATGATTAGTAGTCCTTCATTTGCAGGATAAATAACCGGCCCGAAATATAATCTCGGGCCGAAATCATACTTCACAAACACTTGACGTTACTTGATTAAATTAAAAAAAAAATCATGGCTCGTTTGGGGATATTGATAGGATTGATTGGATTGGATAGGATTATATAATCCACGATAATGTAATAAGTGATTATCTTATGTTTGTGATTTACGATTATACAATCCTCGTATTAGGAGTTTCTATAGTGATCCCACGGTTATATATTTATTCCCTTTTTTTTATCACTTACTTTTATTTAATTTATTTAATTATTTATTTTTTATATTTCTAACCATTTCGTAATTTTTTTTTACTTTTTTTAATTTTTCTCGTCAAATTTGGAATATTTAGACGGTTTGCTCGAGGCGACATTATCACCATCAAGATTACCGAGGCAGCTCAAAACCGTGACACTATTAGTCGGATCGTTTGTGCCTTTTGTACTTTCGTCTGGCATGGTTATTAGATTGGTCGCTACTTTAACCGGAACTACGGTTCGCCTCGTGAGGTAACAATTTACTAAGTAAAGTTTCGATTTTTTTCTCGTTTTTTGTTTCGGTTATTAGATTGTGATTTTAATTAATAAATAATAATATGGCTGATATTATATTTTTGCAGGAACCCTGGTACAACTCCTGATTGGATGGGAAATATAGTGATTGCCGTATTTATTGCTGCTGTTGTGTGTTTGACGTTCGTGTATCTGCTCTCGTATATTCACATATCAGGTGTTGTGTATATATATATGTATATATATAAATATAAAACGTATAATACTAACATGGCATTTCAATTTTGTATTAAACGTGTTTTGTATTTATTTTTTCGTTTAGGTGCAAAAATGCCAATTATAATTACTGCATCAATTCTGTTCTTGATCTCTCTTGCTGCGGTTTGGGGAGGTGTCGTTCCGCCATTTACCGAAGATACTGCTCGAGCTGTAAATGTGAGTCACCACTATTCCTTCGTAACTTTTTTATTTTATTTTCTTATACTCCAATTTATAAAAAAAAAAAATCGGGTCAAAATCTTCACGAATATGGTATTTTATTCGCGTGACAAATACTAAAATAAGTTGAATTCTAGTTTCTTGATCGTACCTCTCATTTCAAGATCCGATTTTTATAAAAAAATCGTAAAACATTTTAACTACAAAACTAACGTAAAATTATCTTACAATTTTCATCCCGTTTTTTCAGGTCGTTCATGTTGTGGATGCAACAAAAACGGGTGGTGAAAACATCGAGCCGGCCTCATATATTTCTCTATTTTCAACAACCCCCGGAAATTTAATCAAGGAGGCCAATGAAATTGGGGAAGGCTTCGTCTGTGGGAAAAATAGACATTTAGATTTCGTCACGTTTTACGCAAATTACAGCTGTTGGACGAACAAGAATGCTGAAAAAGGTTGGTTCAAATCCAATATTCCAACAATCCAAGTGGATAAGGATTTGAAAGGAGATAATCGAGAGACACAAATCTCGATCGACACCAAAGATTCCACTCGGTGGTCTCTCGGAATTAATACCGTAGAAATCGAAGACTTTCAGTTAAAAGGTACTCCCTCTATTCCATATTATCTGTCGCTTTAGAGAATCTTTTTTGTTCCATATTATGAGTTATTCCAATAATGCATTTTTTCCCTGATTTACCCTTATACCCTTGTTAATACATCTCTATTAAGCATTATTTCTCTTATCACCTCATGAAATAGTAAAAGTTATTTTAGTTTTTTTATTGTCTTTCCTAAAATTCACTCTTATTTAATTATTTTATTAATACGTGTTTAAAAACCTAAAATGAAAGTTAATTATGGAACAGATGGAGTATCATCTAAAAATCCTTGTTAAATATTTATGGGCAAATTACAGTCACCCCTTGATGTAAGGTCAAATTACGAAAAAACCCCTCTTGTTTGGGTATTTACAACCACATTCCTCAACTATGTATTGTCTTACGAAAAAACTCCTATTTCAGTAGGTAAATTTGGCATTATAAGGATGGACGTGTAAAAAATACATAGTTGAAGGGCTGGTTGTAATTTCCCCAATTGGAGGGGTTTTTTCGTAATATGACCTTACCTTAGGGGTGGCCGTAATTTGCCCAATATTTATTCCTTTTCCTTTCTTTTGTATTTCTCTCTCTTATGTTAGAAACCTATAGTTTATTGCATTTAGCACCCCTGTTTGCTATAATTGTAAAAAGAATGTATAAATATTAGCAAAATTACCCCGTATGATTCACTTTTATTAGCAAACTACCCCTAAAAACGTACCGTTAAAAGGTTTGTGTACTATAAAAAGTTACCACAAGGGGTATTGTTTGCTAATATTTATAACACAGAGGCATAAATTGCAATAATCTCGTTTGATGCATTTCTCTTGTGCTAAAAATGCTTCTTTCGATCCACAGATGCAGAAACTAACGAGGAGTTGATTCCGCTAGGCGAAAAGAGCAGCGTAGATGGGTGGCACATTATCCAATTTTCGGGTGGAAGAAATTCGCCGACCAAATTTAAAATCTCACTCTTCTGGTTAAATAGCGGGACCCACATGAAAATCGAGGATGGTGTGAAAAACGAAGGCTTTGTTCTGAAACTCAGAACCGATGTTGATAAATTGACACCACCGGTAGAAACTGTTCTCCGGAAGCTTCCGGAATGGTGTTCCCTCTTTGGAAAGTCTACTTCTCCTCACACGTTAGCTTTTTTGAGTAGTCTACCGATTTCTTTTTAGGTAATTCTTTTTTTTTTTTTTTTTTAATTTTAAATTTTGAATTTAACATATTTGAAATGTGATGTTTAGTTATAGAAACCGTCTTCTACGTCACATTAATCACCTCGAAATGATCGATGATTTTACGGATAAGTTTCTATTATTTTTTTTATAGTGAGAGAAGAGTATTTGAGGGTGAAGTTGTCTTTTGACAAATCTTGTTTAATATCAATTATATATGTGATTTTTTTTCTCTGTGTTGAGTCATATCCTATGTAGCACGGAAACTCCAACTTCTTAACGTTTTCGCGTTTCAAAAATGTTTTGTGTCAGAAACTCGAAGACCATGCCACTTTATGGGCCATTTTGTAATTTCTAAAAAGTTAGAAACATGTATGAATAGCAAATTTTCAAATATTTTTGTTGTTGTTTCCCAAATTATTTAAATGATTTAGTGATCAACTGCAATTGATAATTGATAGTAAAATTTATTTTGAATATGTTTGTATAAAAATTATATATAAATAAAAACTTACATATGTTTATATAGAATATTTATAGATATATCCCTATATTTTCAATATTTACATATTTTCCCCAAGTTCTTGTATCCCTATTTTCAGAACATGTCGTTTCCCTGTATTGTCGTTTCCGTGTCCGTGCTACATATGTTATATCAATTATGTCACTTAGGTTTCAAAGTGGAAATTAATTCCGATTTTTGAAAACATTTAATGCTATATTTTCTGAACATGTTTTGGAAAAAAAATGTGAAAAGAAATATGAAATTGTGGAAACTCCAATATTTGTTTGATGAAAAGTATAATTTAACCACCCATCATTTATGAATTTAAAAAAAAATTGCTATTTTATCAATCTATGATAATATTTTTATATTTTTTTTTTAAAAAAATTGCTATTTTATCAATCTATGATAATATTTTTATATAGAGGTGTTCACTCTGGACAAAAAAATCAGTGTGTGCTAAATACCAAACCGAAAGTTGGTATTCGGTAACTCTTTTTTTTGAATTCCGATAATTAGTATGAGATACAATATTGATGCCCCCTATATTGTCCGATACCGAATACCAAAATATTTAATATAAATTTATTTTAAATCCTTCAAAATTTAGTTAAAAAATGAAAATATTTGTGAAATAAAATAGTGATATGGTAATTCTTAAGATTTATTTATATTTAATACAATGTTGTATTTTGTTTGGATTTTTTTATTTACAAATTTAAAAGTTCCTAAAAATACATTAAAAGTTATTAAAAAGTAAAATTTGGTGGGAAAATGGTTTTGGCAGTATATTTATGAGGGTAATGCAGTCATTTCATTGCAGCCAACTAGCTTTATTTGAAGAGGTGGCGGTAGGCTAAATAAAAGGACTTGTATGCAAATTAGAAATTTCAAAGGGGGCTCCATGCAATTATCTCAATTATAAATTCAAAAATTTTCCCCCAAATTGAATCTTTTGCGTTCCATTTTCCGCCCTAAATCACATTCAATTGCGCTCTTCGTCCTCTCCGAATTCTCAAAATTGATTCTCGATTTCGAACACAAATGGCGAACCCATTTATTCCGGATGAAATCCTGCTCGACATTTTCTCCCGGCTCCCGGCAAAATCCGTCGTCAGATACAGGAGCTTATCGAAAAAATGGCGCACTGTTCTCTCCACTAAACACTTCGTCGAACTCCACCTTGCTCGAAATCCCCACCAAGAAAGCTTCATTTTCATCTCCAGTGAACATCTCACAGTCCACTCAATCGACAAGATCGAAGGCGCCGCCGCCGCCGTTTCAAGAAAGATCGAACTGCCAAATAAATGTCTGAGAGTTGTGGGTTCTTGTGACGGATTGGTTTTGTTGCGAAATGACGAAGGCGGAATCTTTCTGCTAAATCCCGTTACCCTTCAGTTCGCAAGTGTACTACCGGCGTCCCCGAGGCAGGCATTGATTCACTTCAAATTCGGTTTCGGGTACGATAGCTCCGTCGACGATTACAAGATTTTCCGGTACTACGTTCGTGATCTAGTTATTCCCGGTGTGTTTTTGGATGTGTATTCCGTCAGAGGGGGTTTCTGGAAAAGTGTCGAGAATCCGGCTTACATTCCCAATCATTTCGAAATCGGTCATGGTGCTTTCTTGAATGGGGCAATCCATTGGTTGGCTAAGAAACCTATCGAATTAGACTATCGAATAGCTGCTTTCGATTTCGCCCGTGAGGTGTTCGATGAAATTCTTCTTCCAATTGGCATCGACGAGGATGGATTTGTATTAAGATATAAGCTTGTGGTTTTCGACGGTTGTCTTTGTCTAGTTGAATATAAAATGAATTCGGGGACTGATGTTTGGATCATGAAGGACTACGGGGTGGCGGAATCTTGGACCAAGTACGATTTTCGTGGTGAATTAACACCGTTGTGTTATATTCACAAAGGGGAAGATGTGTTGGTTAGTAAATCGGGAAGTTTGCATTTTTACAATTTGAAAGAGCGGAAGTCGAGAGGCGTTGTTGTTGATGGCGGTGCAGTTATGTTAAGGGAGGGATGCATGTTCGCGGGGAGCATCGTCTCGCCTTTTGCCGATAACTAAATGAAGCGTGTGCAATCGTTGGCTAAAAACACGAGCACTCGATGGGAATTTTTTTGGTAAAATTCATCATTGCGAATCTTGATCTTCGTCTCGGTTGCTCGGTTTTTTGGCTTTAGTGTGATTTTCTTTAATTTTTTTTGTTGGTATTTTACGATGATGTTTGAGGAGTATATCTTTTATGTCTTTGAGAAGTTAATAATGCATTGGTAAATTTCTATCTCGAATACAATTTTTTTTCGTTTTAGTTTCGTTTGTCGATAGTGACAACTTCCGATTCGTTGAGTGCAGTTTCCTTTTTTTTTTCCCCCCTTTAAAACGGAAAGAAGCAAAAAAAAAAATGATGTACAATGAAGGCTAATAATGTTTTCGAAATTAAATTATTTGCATACTCGAAGCTTCGAAATATTAAATTAAACTATGTTTTCTTAACTACCGTTAAACCTTTTAAAATTAATACGGGACTAGGGAAATTCTATTAATTTAGCGAATTATTAAATTATCGAGTTAATAATTTAACAAGTTTTCACCGATTCGGGACCAAGAAAAACTATTATTTAATTGAGGTTATTAATCTATCGATGTTCTACTGTACGAATCGGGTAAAAAACTATTCATCCATAAATATATGTATTAATTAATCCGAAAAAAACTATTCATCCATAAATATATGTATTAATTAATCCGAAAAAGCACGTCGATATGGAATTTGGAAAAAAAAAGTAGAATCACTTAAGAGAGAGTCCTGAAAATTGCATTAGCAAATAATATGTGTTTATTTATTCATATTCTTTTAAATAAAACAACTCTAGCAACAATTCATCACCAACTAGATAGTTTTACTAGGTTGGTGGGCGGGTTCGTGTCGGAGAAGTAGAAACCGTCACTTTGAACCGAATAATAGCAAACGTCATAAGTACAACGGTTCTTCTTCCAGGACGCGTCGAAAACATCGAAAGCCGTGTTCTTACCATTCCATCGGAAACGACAGAAGAACAAAGTACTAAAAGGGTTCTCGCAGAAATCAAAGTGAAAGTCTTGGTTCGTGCTGAGCACGTGATCCCCAAGATCGTCGTTTCCAGACGCGCAGTGCAGCAGTAACGGTGCGGAATTCGACGGCAGATTGTTGACAACATAAACGGTGTATTTGTAGTTAAATAAACCGCAGGCTATTGTTTCGTAAGTGTTCGACGAAAATATGACGAACAACAATAATAAATATTTGACCACCATGGTGTTGTTCTTGTTGCTAATAATAGTGATATATATGTGAATTTAATTTGTGACAATGTGAGATGTTTTGATTTGGCCTTATTGTACCCTTTTTATAGACATAGTAAATGTGTAAGTGAATGAAAATATATTATCCAATTGAAAGATTCTTATATGGGATCACAATGATTATCATATGGGTCAAAAAAAATCTTAATGATAAAGGATTGAGGTCAAGATTATGTTATCTACATTAGTAAAACAAAATCTAAATGATAAAGTATTGAGTCAAGATTATGTTATCCACAATACTAAAAATGTGGAATTTACTTCAATTGTAATAAAGTTTTCTTTTGACCAATAGCTAAATATTTATAATAAGATCTCACTCATATATATATATATATATTGGTAGAAATTGGAATGAAATTTCTGAATCCCGCAAATTCTGATAAAAGTAGATTGCATATAGAAAAAATAACAATTTTATTTTTATTTTGTCACCCTGAAAATAAAAAAAAAAAAACAACAAAAAATAAAATTGGCCTCATTAAGTTTAAAATATTCAAAAAACGCGCATGTTCAATATTCCGGCCAAAATTTCCCTAAAAAATAGTTTGGGGGCACCTTAGAGCGAATTAACGAGTTCAGAAAAAAACGTGACAAATTTTTTTTTGTTTGGGGGGGGGGAGTGCAAAATGGCCCTAAGTAGATTGATAATTTTTTCCATTATTTACTAAATTGGCCTCTATTGATAATCAATTTTTGTTTTCTTTGCCGATTATTGAAATTTGAATGTCAATTTCAAGAATTAATTATTAATTATTTTATTTTTATTTTTTACCTTTTTTTAAATAAAAATATATTTTTCGATTTTACCATTACTGAACCGAAAAAATCCGAATTAATTCGGTAAAAAACCGTACTGAACCGAATAATTCGGTTCGGCACGGTTTTGCCGAATGAACATTCTTTTACATCTCAAATTATTATATTTTTCTTCATTTTTTCACTAATATGTAAAATACCAAATATAAAAAATCATTAGGGTAAATTACACATATACCCTTTAGCTATGCTAAATTAACTTCAAGGTCCCCGTGGTATTGGTAATTACAGCCGCACCCCCAAACAATTACCCGAGCCAATATTTCATGTCATTGGGACCGATATGCACTATATTTATTTCTCGTAGGGCCGTTAATGCTATCATAGACGAAAATTTATAAATTTTATATAAAATATGAAGGATTTAAGAAATGTTAGGAGATCCATGTCACCCTCTAGCTCTATGTTGTCTCCACCACTGCCTGGAACTAATAGTCCGTTAGAGCCCTAATGGAATATCTTATCCGATACATTATTTCGTTAGGGTTTGTAACAATGTTTCAGGGGTGATTGTAATTATCGATACTACATGAACCTTAAAGTTATTTTAGCATACCTCAGGGGTGTAGGTGTAATTTACCCAAAAGCTTATTTGGAAAATTCAAAACTTAAAAGTTAAAACCAGTGTGCTCACTTTATCCCCTTGTTTCTACGCCTCCACCTGGAGAGATACAGAGAGAGTAGAGGAGAGATAAACTAGAGAGAGAAAGAGAGAGAGAGAGAGAGAGAGAGAGAGAGAGAGAGAGAGAGAGAGAGAGAGAGAGGCTGAGAAAATGCAGACAGTACTACATACCAGCAGATTCAATCTCAGCCTCTCTCCCAGAATCAATCACCAGCCATTTTCTTCAACTGCGAAGATTCCTTGCTGTGAAATTCCCATCTTACCCCTCTCTTCTTCTCACTCTCCCATATCAGGTTCGCCTAAATATCTTCAGTGTTTTGTTACTCAATTTGGTGCAAATGTTTCAGTTGTCTTTAGTTTGATTTAGGTTTTCGGGTTTTCGGTTTTTGGTTTCGGTTTTCGGTTTTCGGTTAATTATGATCAGTGTAGTACGGAAACTTCAACTTCTCAACGTTTCCTGGTTAAAGGGCCACTTTGCAATTTTTAAAAAGTTAGAAACATGTCTGAATAGCAAATTTTCAAATATTTTTGTTAGTTCTCAAATTATTTACATGATTTAATGATCAATTGCAAATTAATCGTTTATAGTAAAATTTATTTTCAATATGTTTGTATAAAAATATATAAAAAGAATTTATATATAAATAAAAACTTATATATGTTTATATAGAATATTTATAAATACACCCCTATACTTTAAATATTTACACGTTTCCCCAAGTTCCCGTATCCCCATTTTCGGAAAGTGCCATTTCCCCACTTCCCCGTATCGTCGTTTCCGTATCCGTGCTACATAGATGATGGTTAATTCAAAATTCCGTCCTTATTTGATGTTTGGTTGGTCACATTTTATGAATGGGTAACTCCGCGTGACATATTAATGGATGCTAAATACTTATGGTTGTTAAATATAAATAACAACCAACCAAACAAGGCCTTAGTGTATATATATCGGATCAAAGCAATTTCTAAAAATAAAATCGGAGATTTTATTCGCATATTACATATAACATGTGAATAATGTCTTAATTATATTTGTCTGAAAATTCATAAACAATCTGAAAACATAAAGATGTTTTTATCGTATTATAGGAGTTTGTAGAGCCGGTGGTCAAGTGGCCGAATTGTTTCCGGTAACTTGTCCCGGCATTGTCGTTCGAGAAGCCGGGATACAAGACTGCTGGGAAGTAGCCGAAACGCACTGTAGTTCCTTCTTTCCGGGATATTCTTTTCCTCTCGATTTATTGTTGAGATTCGATAGGGTTATTGGAATGCTCTTCGGATTTTCCGCACCAAAGGGATGCAAAAGAACTTGCCTTGTTGCTGTAATTGGGAGGAGTGGAGGCTCGTTTTTTTCGGGGAGCGATGATGTCGGGATCGGGAATTTATTTGTGAATAAAGGATATGTAGCTGGTGTTTTGACTTTGGACACGGTAGCCAAGTTTCTTCCACGAAAAGGACCTCTTCGAAAGCGAAGGTATGTTTTCTTTAGCGTTTCCGAACATATTTTTCTCATCCAATATTCAAAAATCATGGCTTATATTTAGGGGTGAAAGTCGGAACGTAATTTCCAATTTCGGAGCACTTCTTTTTATTCCAATTTCCAATCTTTTTAGATTGAAATTGGAAATATATGCAAAAAAAATGGTTTTTTCGATTTCCGATCCGATTTTAATTTCAGAAAAATTGTGATTTTATAATTTATTTTGGTACTATATTTGTATTATATATATTATTATTTTAGTTAGTAGAAAAATAATTTATATTTTCGTTCTTTTACCTATTAAGTTATGTTTCTATTTTCCGGTTCTATCATTATCCGGGATGAATGTGGATTGTTGATGGCTTGATTTTCTTTCTTTCTTTAGATTGACAATGAGTCGTCGATGAAATACACGCTATTGATTTTATTAAGAGCCGGTAGTCTTATTTACGGAAAATGTATGCAATTTCCAAAAAAGAAAATAAAAAGCGAAACTTTCCGAAATTTTCGAAGATTTTGGAATTGGAACGGATTTCTAGATTCCAAATAGTTTCTTGGAATCGGAAGTGAATTTATATTCCATAAAAAAAAAAATCGAAATTTTTCCAAAGAGATCGATTTCGATCCGTCTTTCACCCCTACTTATATTACCAAGCATAAATCTCAAAAAAACGGACAATGTTGCATAACTTTTGGACAGGAAAGGAATAGCGTACATATCAAATGTTGCGGTGCGAGAGGAGTTGCGAGGAAAGGGAATCGCAAAGAGGGTAGTGGCAAAAGCCGAGGCGAAGGCTAAAAGCTGGGGATGTAGAGCCATTGCTTTGCATTGTGACCTTAACAACACCGGAGCTGTACAGCTGTACGTTAGTCGGGGATTCAAGAGCGTGAAGGTTCCGGAAGGTGCTAATTGGCCGAAACCGAAAGCTTCGGCCGACGTGCGGTTCAATTTCATGATGAAGCTCCTTTAACTCTCTACTCTCATATTAAATCAAATTATTTTAGGTAAATGTATATATAGGGTAAATTACGGCCAACCCCCTATGGTGAGGTCAAATTACAAAAAACACCGACATCTTATAAACTCGGACGTCTGATTAGCTGGATGAAATCTTACTTCTTATTTTTACAACTACCTTCTTGAGGGAAAGTCAATTTACAAAAGAAGTCCTCATTTATTATAAATTACATACATACCCCTGAAGTTTATAAATTTCTTACATCCTCCCTACAAAGGGTGTTAATGTAAGAAATTTTATAAATTTCAAGGGGTAGACATAATTATGAAAAAAAGAGGGTTTTTTTTTTCGTAAATATACTTCACCTCAGGGGGACAGTTGTAACTTACCCCAATATTTTAAAGTGTTTGAGTAACGAGCTTATCAAAGAGTTTGAATTGTGTGTAATTATGAGCATTAACATGTACACTTAGGTGGTGTTTGTAAAAGCTTTTACAAACAGATTATGAGTTTTTTTTTTTTTTTTTCTCATAATTTATTTTTAGGTGTTTGCAAAATGAGTTTTTACTTTTACTTCTCTTAAAATAAGCAATTCTAAGCTATAATTTATAAAGTATCACTGTATCTGTCCTTTTGAATTTAAGTTAATTTTCCAGCAAAATTACGAACACCCCCAACTTCTTAAAATAAGTACTTAAAACCAACTTACGTCACCATCCATAACTTATGCTTTTCAATAAGCTCGCTAGGATTAAAAGATATGCTAGTAATATGTCTTGTAGCTGCTATACTTTGTAAAATGTGGTAATCTTTTTCAATCGCACATATACATATGGATGTGTGTAAAATATATAAATCTATCGACGCGTACGGTAGGATATAACTCAGATGAAAATCCACCTATTGTAGCATAAAGCAAACCCTTTATATGTATCGTTGTGGGTGAGAGAGAGAATGCATGAATAAGAACTTTCGAATGAGAAAAAAAAATTATTTGTCTCGTATTTAATCAACTCTACATTCGTCTCCGGTGTGTTTAGTGGTGCCGGAAGAATCACTACAAACTACATTGTTCGATGTTTCTGATCTTTCCATACAAAACACGGACTCCGATTTCCCGTACAGTTCTTCGTACGAGGTAAGAATCGATAGGTCAAGGGTCCGACCAACATCCTCAGGCTCCGTAAAAACCTTACAGTGCGTTGTTTCGACCCCAAGCTCGAGTTTCTGCTCTTCAAACCTTGAAAATTCTCCGTCCGAAGAAGCTTCCAGAGGGAAGTTCTGAATAACCCCCGATACCGACCCGTTCGAGACATCCCCCACATTCTCTCGATTTTCATCCGACAAATTGGAAGCAATGATTTGTTCTTCCGTGAGAATTGGTTGTCCGAATAAAAGAAAGAGGGGCGATTTTTTCGCCTCGTTTGATTCCTCGAAATTCTCCGTTTTCTGAGATGGGCTAGTATAATCGACGAGTGGCTTGAAATCGAACGGTTGAGGTTTATTATAGTGGAAATTTGAGGAAGGTAATAAGATTCGAGCATGCCTGGCTCCCTGTATGCCTGAATAAGAAATGTTGTTGTCGGAGAAACAACACAACGGGCTGAGGGGGTTGTTGCTAAAAAATGTCGGCATCGAAACCGGATATCCAGAAAGTTCCGGAAGCCGCGGCCTCTTTCTCGGCACGGATAATGGAGAGAGATGAATGGCTGGAATATTCGACACTAATTCCACTAACCATGGGCTCACTCGCTTCACGTTTTGTAGTAAATCGGGTTCATCCCACGCCACCTGCAAACAGAGTTCGACGAAAAATCATTACGTCGGCTTTAATTATCAATCGAACAACAATTACATATTCGGTGATTTTATTTTTTCAGATTATTACATGTTCATAGGACGACTAAGAAACAAAAGAAATGCAATTTTTTAATTTACCTGAAGAAGCCGCCAAGGAGAATTAGGCCAGCGAATCGGATCATCGACCCGAACCGACGAAATCGTTCCCATAAACCAACTTATCCGAGACGAATCTTCCGTCTCGAAAGCCATCTTAAACCTCATCCCACCACACCACCGAACCCTCATTGCATCCCTCACGACAGAGGCCCTCACCACAAACTCCGGCGTGCTAGCACGCGGATAATAAACAACCTCAAACGGCCGACCGCACGAGGCAAGATCCACCGCTTCAATTACCGATTCGCCCCTCTCCCCCACCCCTAAAAAATCACGACCACCACTATTCCATCCGTAAGCCGCCACCTCAGCTCCAACGCCCAACCCCGTTTTCGCCCTCCGCACTCCGATGCAAAGTTCCCCGTTTTCCGCCCTCAAGAACACGACAGAATCACCCGCGACGAGCCGTTTTCGACTCACGAAATTGCTCCAACCGGTGGTCAACAGGTGTCGCCTCGGCGTGCCCCGATAGATGTGCCTGAATTTTCAAACCTCGCCATGAACATCCTTAGCCAAAACGGTCTGAACCGGAGGCTCGGCCGAGTAATCCAGCCTCGGAAATATTGTCTCCGCGCAATACCTCGGGACCGAAAACCCTCCCCCGTTATTCGCATCCGACTGCGTCAAGGTTTTGGCGAACGAATTCGATTTCGATATCGACACCTCATTTACGCCGCTCTTATCGAAATTACTATCAAATTCATCGTTCGCTCCCAATGGAACCAACTTGATCTTCGCAAACACCTCATCGGACTCGGCATCAGCTAAATACTTAACGGACAGCACTCTACAGAGCACAAGTGGCGGAATTTTTGAAAATTCACCGGAATCGAGGTTTCCGGCGGCGTGTTCGGCGTGGCCTTGGGGGAAGTAATAAACGCCGGAATTCAACGGCGGCGTTTGAGCCATACCGCCGGCGCAGGCGTGCCATAGCTGAGGATTCAATGATTTTTCCAATTGATTCACCACTGAATGCATAACATTGATCATATCTCGAAAACCTAAAAAATTCAAATGCCAAAAAAAAAAAATCCCAAATTGAAAATCTTATACTTGAAGAAAAAGCAAAAATGTAAAGAATTGGTTGGTCGTGTAGGCTTTTTGGAGAACATTAAAAGCAAAAATGAAATAACTTGATTATTTGTGACTGAGAAAAACACACACAACACACACTAGAGATGAGAGAGAAAGAAGAGAGAGAGAGAGAGAGAGAGAGAGAGGGAGGGAGATTGCGTGTGAAAAAGACACCTGAAGTTGAAGGTTCGTATTGCAGTGCAGAGAGCGAAGGTGTCAGAGGGAATTTGATATTTTGACAAATAAACATAGTAGAATATAATAAGTCAAATATACTTATCAAAAATAATAATAAGTCAAATATACACACACATTTGTACATATACATACATTTTTTTTTTTTTATATTCCGGATGATTTTAATTACCGTCGGTGGAACAGTTGAATTTCTATAAATTAATATAGTCGAGACTAGGAAAATTTTATTAATTTAGCGAATTATTAAATTATCGAGTTAATAATTTAACATGTTTTCACCGAATCGGACTGAGAGAAACTATTATTTAATCGAAGTTATTAATTTATCGAGGTTTTACTGTATTTCCTTTGGATTTTGGATTTTGGAATTCGTAATTTTTTTAGTAATAATTATATGTTATAAACTCAATGTGGATGGATCGGCCAACAATAATGTTGTTTAAACGGGCGGTGGTGTGATTCATGATCGGCCGGAAACTTTGTTGCTGCTTTCTCCAACGTTTGTGGCCACGGTACGAATAATATGACGGAGCTATATGTGCATTATAAATGACGGGATGGGCTGCGGTTGTGTCACCCTTTAGACATCGAGAGTGATTCTAAGATTGTGGTGCGGGGCGATGCAGGGCAAGCAACGGCGTCACCAAGAGAGATTTTAAAGCCTTAATGCGAAACACGTTTAGTCTTCATCATGTTTTTCGGGGGCAAAATAGTCCGGCGGATTTTGCACATAGCCATCAACATCGGCAAGATTTTCTTTTGTCACTCTAATTTTACTTCTATGGGTTGTTCATGCTTTTATAACGAGATTCTCTGGGCACATGTTCTTTCGTCAATAAGCGACGGTGGGAATTGGAGGGTTTCGTCGCTAGGTACCGATTAATTTTCACGATTTGTAGCATTTTGCGTAGTTCGATAAGAGTTTTCTCTCAGTAATTTTATTGCACAAAGCTATGTAAGGGGCACTCTTTTTTCTTGTTTTGCCAAGAAGATTTTTACTAGGTTCATATTCTTTTCATGCAATAAAATAATTTTTTCGGCCAAAAATTTAAAAAATAAATAAATAGAAGGGAAATAAGAATCTCACAAGCATTTTGGGGAATCTAGAAAGGAACAAATTGGACATAAAAAACATATTAAACCCATCACAATTGAAACCCCCCACCCAACAACCAAACACTTTTAATGTTGATGGGGCTACACATTGTCCAAACATATGCAATTTATTTGTCTTAATTACAATACAATAA
>NW_012193101.1:2268784-2318975 GCF_000504015.1 Erythranthe guttata
GATAATATGTTTATTGCCCGATGCAGATAACTGTATTCCCATTTTAGAGTCGTACTCCGTGTCCCTATTCCAAGGGGTGAAGGCTAGCCGCTGACTGAAAAGCGCCTTCCTTGCACTTCCGCCGTAGAAACTAACAGCCCTCCCCGCGAGTTTTTCGAACGAACAGACAATTTTTGTCCACGGGCCGCTATTAGCTATATGTGACAAATCAGGCAGAGCCGAAATGGTAACTAGAAACGATCAACCCTTCTCTTCTTTCCGGGGTGGGGGGGGGGGGGTGGGTTGAAGGGTCAAGATCATGCTTGTTTACTCAAATCCATTTTCTTGGTTGTATGTCACGTGCATACACCTAAGCTTTTAAAAAATTCCCTTCATTACTTTTATTGCCAAAAAAGTCAAATTATGGGACCTAAGTATAATATCAAGATTTTATTTATTTATTTATTAGGATAGTTAATTGGGTAAATTACAACCACCCCGGAGGTATGGCCAAATTACGAAAAAATTCCTCATGTTTGGGTAATTACAACCACACATCAACTATAAATATTCTTACACGTCCACCATTGCGGTATCGAATTTAGTGGAATCTTCTAGATTATATGGGATATTCTCAAATTTGCACCCGCTTTATCCCATTCGAGCTCTACATTTCGAAGCAAGATGATCATAAGATGTGTTTTTTGGCTTGTATATATCAGATTGTGGTGCATCATAAACTGCATTTTTCCACAAAACGAGTACAAACTAGAGAACATTTCATGGAATCTAGAAGATTATATTGAATTTGATACAATAAGGGTGGACGTGTAAGAAAATTCATAGTTGACGAGGTAGTTGTAATTATCCAAACATGAGGAGGATTTTTGTAATTTGACCATACTTCGGGGTGGTTGTAATTTACTCATAATTAATTTTATATACAAATAGGCGAGCAGTAACTAGTCATGTTTATTACTAAAAAAAAAACTAGTCATGTTTATAATTTAAAATTTGAAATTGTTCCGTTGTAATTAGTGAACTGTTATCTCGTATGAACGTGGCTTAGGCAAATTAAATATCTGTCATATTTATAAGTTGTTAGGAACAAAATTATCATTCTATATTAGATGATTCGAATTACAGCTAAAAGTTAATTAGAAGTTTATCCAACGAATCTAAGTTTAAGGGTTTATGATTAATTAGGGGTGAAAATGAATGGATTGGATCGGATCAGAATTAGAATTTTCGGGAAAAAATAATAATTTGGAAGTGAAAATCTAATTCCAGTTTTTGTTCCCAAAAAATATGGAAAAATCATGGAATTTGAGAAATTGGAATGAAAATTTGGAAAAAATATCCAATTTTAAGTAACCTAAAATACGAAACACATAATACTTTTGTATTATAAGTTTATTGTTCGGAAAAAAAATGGAGTTTTCGAAAAGTATTTTAGAAATTGAAAACGAATAGAAAACCGAAAATCTACTTTACATTCCAATTCAGAAAAAATGTTTTATGGGGAAACTGAAAATCCAAATTTTAGAATTCGGAATGAAAAATAATTGAGTTGAGTTGTTAAATTGGATCGCAATCGGTGGAGATTCCGTTTCAATTTACACTCCCAGTTAGAATAATCAAGTTGAGTTAAACTTGTGATTATTCGAATTAATCAAAAAAAATATTGTGGTTGTAAAAAGTTGTTCCTAGTTAGAATAATCAAGTTGAGTTAAACCTGTGATTATTCGAATTAATCAAAAAAAATATTGTGGTTGTAAAAAGTTGTGTTTGTTTGTTTGTTTGTTTGTTTGTTTGTTTGTTTGTTTGTTTACATTAACAATTGAATCGAAATAAAACGAGTATTAAATTATTAATCGATTTAAACATACATTAAGGTAGTGTTTGCAAATGATTATTTAAAAGCAGAAGTTAGTGATTGTGATTTAAGTTAGTTTTAAGTGCTTATTTCCAAAAGTTGGAGGTGTTTGCAAATATTCCAGAAAATGAACTTACATAGAAAAAACAGGGTTATAGGTGCTTTTAAAAAAATAGCTTAAAGCAGATTATTTTAAGAGAAGCAAAAGCAAAAGTTAATTTTGCAAACACCTAAAAACAAATTATGAACAAAAAAAATCGCATAATCACTTTCAAAAATCATTTGCAACCGCCACCTTAGTTTTACATACAAAAAATAATGTGTAGACAAGACCAACTAAAACTAATGTAAAAATCCAAAAGAAATTGCCAACAATTTTACCGGTAATAAATCTGGCGTGTCGGTGCCGACAATCATGGCTACCGACAGTGTCACCGGGTGCATCAGGTGGCGAGGCTTGACACGTCAAATCGCAACCGCAAGAGCAGGTAAACTCACGGGGGGGTGGGGGGTGCGCGTGGGTTGGGGTGGTTACACATTAACCCATGCATACGAGGTCCTTTCACGGCGTCGGCGGCGGTAATAACTAATAACAAATAAAATAATAAATATTGTCGTGACACCGTAACGTTAACGGCTTTCCGTTGCTTCTCACTCTTTCTGCACAAAGTACAACCCATATATTTCTATGTACTCTTTAATTTTGGTGATTGGTATCGAGATTAATTGCATATTAGCTAGGATCTGTACTAATATCATGTATACTGTAGAACTTCGATAAATTAATAATTTCATTTAAATAATATGTTCTTTCAATTCCAATTTGAAGTTAACGTGTTAAAAATTATTTTGCTAAATTAATAGAATTTGACTGGTCCCGACTATATTAATTTATATAGGTTTAACTGTATACTTATATATATTTTTTAGATGAATAAATTAATATTTTTTTATCATATACTATATTATAATATATATATATATATATATATATATATATATATATATATATATATATATATATATATATATATATTTTAATAAGTTTCGATGATGTAACGACTTTTAATTAATGATTTTATGATCCCAATGTTATTAATTATAATAGCGATTTTAATGTATGTAATTTTGTTTATTATTAAAAGTTAAATTAAATTATTAGTTAGTAATTACTCCCTCTATTCTATAATAACGGTCTATTTCTAAAAATATTTCGTTCTATATTATCTGTCACTTTAACTTTTCAATACTGCATTAACTATTTAATTTCTAGTTTATATCCTTATTGACTCTTTTTAATACGTTTTTTTAATTCATTTCTCTATCTTATTAATTATAAGATAAAGTCATTTTAGTCTAAAAGCATACATTTTTCATAAAATCAAAACACATTTAATAAAATCCTTAATCCGTGTGCAAAGCTAAGAACGGGACGGAGGGAGTATGTTTATATATATATATATATATATATATATATATATATATATATATATATATATATATATATATATATATATATATATATATATATATATATATATATATATATATATATATATATATATATATACATATTTATTCATTTACTCAATATTTAAACTTTTTTCTCATATATATTTTCCACTCACGCAAGATCAAATTTGAAATGTCAATATGAACACCCTAGTCAATTGAGTTGGGGTTATGCGAATAGTTCATCCCATTTTCATTTAAGGTGAGTTCGATTTCGATTTTCATTTAAGTTGGTTTCTATTTCGGTTTCGGGTCAGTTTCAACTTCTATTTCAATTTTCGGGTCAGTTTCATTTTGATTTCTATTTCGATTTTCGGGTTTTGATTCTGTAGTTAATTGTGAAACACTCCGAACTTGAGCCATTATGTTAAACTCAAAAAAAGTGTGAACCTATATATGTTAATTTGTCAACTTCTTCTGTCACTAAATTTGCAATTTAAAAAAATAAAGAATGGATTTTCAAAGATTACATATTCTACTGTCAAAATCTCCCCTCAAACCCCCGGGCTACAATTTTCTAAGCTCACCACATACATGCATGATTTTATATATATATATGTTAAAATTTATTGATAATTGGCAACATTCAAAACTTTAGTGCTTTATATTCCCTAAGTTCTAAAATAGATATTTGTTTGTTGCGGTACGGAAATTAAATCAGACGAATCAAATCGGAATTAAACTTAGAAAGAATTGAGGTTAAATAAAATAAGATTTCAGGCCAAATGCACTAGTAATTTCTTAGTCCAATATTTAGAACTAAATAAGTCATTTTGTAACAACCTTCGATTTATTAAAAGAAAAAAAAAAAAAAAAAGGTCTGACAACGTTCTCCTCACGTTGGTTCACATCTTTGAAGGTCCCACGTGGCACGTGCCTCCATTCATGGCTTATTTATTTATTGTTTTTCCTAATTTGAATATTGATATCAAATTTTGGAGTAATTATTGTTAATGTTCGAACTACGCCCAACAATACTCTTCTCTAGCCCAATTAAAAATGCAACTCTAGCCCAATAAAACATATAGGCCTAATATTGAAAATATATAACTCGCAAGTCTCAGTGTCACACGGGATGTAAATAAACCGAGTCGAACCGAATATATGCTTGTTCAAACTGAAATGATTTTTACGGTACTAAAATTGAGAATACCTTTTATTCACCCGACTTGATTCTTTCTCTAAACTCACCCAAACCCTCGAAACCCCCCTAAACCCCCTCAAAGCTTCTCTCAAATCATCTAGAATCTACAATAATAAGAATTATCGGGTTTTTTTCCGCACTTGTGCGGTATACACACCCAAAATGGGCATCGGGTGGAGAAGCGCTCGACCAAGTTGGGCGCGGATCGTGGGGCTGGACGACCAGTTCATACGTGAAACTGGTGTTTTCACGCCCAGACCAAGTGCGTAAACACCCGGCCGGTTCCACGTTTGGACATGTCGGCCAGTTCGGTTCAGTAGTTGTAGTAGTAGTAGTTAGGGCTGGGCATGGATCGGTTTTATCGGCCAACTGACTCACTTTCGCCTGCTTTTTTCGACCGATAATTTTGTTGTCAAGCTGATAATTTTAACCGACCCATATATGAATGGGTCGGTCGGTGGTTTTCAATTTACTCAAAAGTCGGTTGGTCGCATAATATCGGCCAACCGACTTTTCTAATGTTTAAAATAATATATAAAATAAGTAAAAACTCAAAAATTCAAAACACAAATTTATAAACCTCTCCATACTATTTCTTTATAATTCTTATTCATATTTTTCATTACATATTTACTTATTGTTGAAGCTTAATAATAAAAATACTTTTAAAGTTAAGATTTTTACTAACATAATTTTCTCAAATTTTTGAATATCTTTTGAAAAAAACTTTTAAAAATATCTTATTATTGTAAAAAAACAATAAATAGATGGCCGATAATACCAACCAACCTGTTGGCCGAAAACCTACACGCAAGTGCACGTATCGTACAAGTAATATAGTGGACAATTAAGTCCGGATATCGAACCCACAGGGAATATTTAATTATCTAATCCTTTACACTAAATTCTACCAATTATTATCAAGCCCACCCTACACAGTCGAATTTTAGAGAGAATTAACTAAATTAAACTAAATTAAAAGCAAGCAAAAACAAGAAAGCAATTTAAAACGAAGATTTAATCAAAGTAAACAAGCATATGGTTTTATTCTTCCCCCTATGTGATTATTATTTCCCCAATTCCTTCAATTATGCAAGCAATTAACCCGGATTATTAACCTGAGATGCTAAAATAATCATAACCCGCTTCCGCGTGTATTACGTTCTAATACTCTAGATTCAATTACTATATTCCTATGCAATTAATTCTAGAACACAGCATGAAGCACAAATCTCAATAATGGCTACCTAAGAGATTAACTATATTCCTATGTTAATACCACAAAGGCTCTTCTACCACAGTTCTAATTATTAACCCGATCTTCCGATTCATGCGATTAACAATAACATAAAAGCACATAAGGTGATCAAGTTCATGCACTTAATAAAACAAGTAGAAGAAATAATCCGGAATTAAAACTTGCATAAAATCATAGAATTGGGTTCATAAATCCCACATAGGGTTCCAAATAAAATCCTAGAAATAAAGACTTAGCTACTCGTAATTCTTATGATAAATAAAATAAAATAAATAAATTAAATAAGAAAAACTATGCTTGAATCTTCGTTGATCTTCTTTGCTCTTGAATTTGCGTAAAAAGATTGATCCCTAATTGTGTGCTTGACTTGGTCTTCTATAGGGTGAAGAACTTGGGGAAGAAGGCAGTTTCCTTGTGCAATTAAAATCCCTTTTCCGCGCAACTTCGGAGTCTCGGACGGGGGTCCCACAACTTGCACTAAAACTGGGACGGGGTCTCAGCATTAAATCTTCAAAAATTTGATTTTTTCACTTTTGGCCCATATTTTCGCCAAAATTGCAGTTTTGACCCCATACTTTTCCAATTCTTCAATTTGTACCTAAAATACAATAAATCAACTTTTTAAGCACCAATTATCGTTAAAACACACCAAAAGCTCAAATAAAAAGATACGATAAAGTGTAAAAATATACACTTAACACAACCGGTAATGATTTTCAATTTTCAGCAAAATTGGGTGGTCGAGTCCAATAGATAATTGGTCGATAATTGCCCAGCTCTACTAGTTGTTGATTTTTATTTTTATTTTTTAATCATCATAATTCTTATTATTCTTATTCTTCTTATTATTATTGTTATTATTATTATTTTTATTAACTCTGAAAGGACTACATACAGCAAAGAATGATACATAAATTATATATAAACATAAACTTCAATTACAAAAAATAAAAATCTTCATCCTCCACTATAAAAAGCACATTCAAAAACCTCAAATTGATACATACATGAATCAACCTCAGATTTCTCCCATTACATCCTGAGAAAAACCTCAGCTCTTTTCCTAGTACTTTGTCGTCTCGTCTTTAAATCTTATAACCTCATCGAATCGAGTCAGTAGAAACCGATTTCGACACGTCTAGAGAGTTCAAACGACACGTCCCGAGCAGAAACTCCGGCAGCTCTTCTGCCGTATTCCCCTGCAAAGTATAATAAACCAACATCGATAAGTGTTTCTAGAAACTTCCATTTTTTTTTCTTTTTTCGATAGAATATAATCATCACATTATATTTAAATTAATTAATTACCTGTATCAAGAATGCCATTTCTATGACAAGATTGTTAAGATATCCGAGGACAAGGCTAACTACACCCCTCGCCACCGTTGACGAGCCAACATCAATGCCGAGCTGTTCAATTATTATATTTTTTTTTCGGAAAATATATGAAGTTAATTATCGATTTTTTTTTAATTTTTTTAATTTTTTTTTAATTTTAATGTTACCTCCAAGTAGTTTTTCCCGCGGAAATAGTTGACTTCAAGTGCTTGACCAACCAAACAAGATTTCTTACCAACACTTTGCTTTACTATCCAAGATCCCTGCGAAATCCAATCAAATATATCGAAAAATGTTAGAAAATCGGATTGAATTATGCGGCTAAATAAATAAATAATACGCATGCGGACCTTTGAAATGTAGGGTATGAGCTTGAATCTCGAATTTCTAAAAGCATCGTCACCGTTGACAAAGCGCTCGAGCAAAGGCGTGTCTGCTAACGGAGTTTTTAGCATATAGTATAGGGCCAAATTGTATGTCGTTGCACCCGGAACCTGATTAATTTGCCATTTAATCACATGACTAATATTAATCCTAGATTAATCAAAGATTTAAAAAAAAATTATATGAAAATATATATATGATTTTTTTTTACCTGTATGTTAATGACGAAAAAGAATTCCGGCCCTCCACGAGCTGCGTATTTCTGTACATTATTTCACAACGAACTCGTCTAAGATTTTTTTTCCCACTAAAAAAGACTCGTTTGGGATGCAATGTGAATGATTTTTTACGAGAGTAGAAAATGCTACTAATTTTTTTAGGGGTGTAAAGTGCGAATATACGACATTTTAGGGGTACGGAAGTTAAATGTTTGAAAACCTGAACGATGCCTCCGTATCGACCGGCAAGATCATCCTCTCGTTTGTCCGATCTTAGCCAATCAGCAGCAACCATTTGCATTAAAGTGCCTTTTGCTTTGGTCTGAAAATCAGTAGATATACGGTAGAACTTCGATAAATTAATACTCAATAAATTAATAACCTCGCTTAAATAATATTTTCTTTCGGTCCCAACTAGGTAAAAACGTATTAAATTATTAGTTCGATAATTTAAAATTTTTTCGCTGAAATTAATAAAAAAATGTTAATCCCAACTGTATTAATTTAAAGAGGTTTAACTGTATAATGAATTTGTAAAAAAAACAAAAAAGCAAAGAAGAAGAGGGACCTTTTGATTGTCGACGAGATAATTTTCGGCACGGATAAGAAAGGAGGAAGGATCAGCTGCAGCCCAGCTACAAGGCATGTTGAAACTCGAATCTTTCGCGAGTGTCGATCCGTAACAACACGATACACTTTCTTCCCTCGATATTTCTTGCAAGTCCATGTAACCCTTTTTTTGTACTACAAACATTTAAAAACAAAATAAAAAAATAATTCAAGTCATCTCCTATGATCTTTTTTTTTTTTTAAATAAATAAGGTCTTGTTTGGTTGACAAGATAAGACGTGACGGTTAATTAAATAATAGGTAATTTATTATTTTGATGTATATGTTTAGTCGAATAACTCGTTGAATAGTGTATTCAGTAATCTTTATCCTAGCTAATCTTATCTTGAACACCAAACGAGGCCTTAGATTATCCATTTTCCATCATTTTAACCGTACACACACACACACACACACACTAACCTGCAAGTCCATGCAATTTTTTCACGAAGTTGGCAGCGGATGATAATTTCGGCTGGTACATTTCCTGCGTATTTAATGTCGATCGCCACATTAGATTAAAAAAAAATAAAAAAAATAAAAAATATTGACAACAAGTTAAGAAAAAAAAAATTAATTTTTTTTTACCACATAAGATAAGTCGGAGGTCGTGTTAGAATGCCACGCGTTCTCAAACGCCTCGTCATCGGAAGGTTCCGGAACATCGAAGAACTCATCGGCCGCATCACTTAGCGCAGTGAGACTCGAAGGAGTCGCGGAGTGCTGCGGTCTCGAAGACTCGTCTTCTGCCGTTTCATTCGATACCACCCTTTTGCAGTTAACTTCCGTTTTTATTTCCTCCTTTTCGTTTTCGGGAGCAACACCTATATCTATCGAAAGCTCGCCCGATAAATACTCGTTGCTCATATTTCCGCATTTCGCTCTGAAAAACTCCGCCAGCGCTGGAAAAAAAAGGGTCGTCGATTTTTTTTTTTTTTGGAGAATTTAAGTTCGTTAGGAAAAAAACAAAAAATGGAATTTAATACCGGCAACTTTTCCGAGCATGCAGATTGTAATCGATCTCGAAGACGATTTTTTAAGGTACGATTTCCAGAACTTCCAATCGACGGCGAGCATGTGTTTTATTACGCAATCTTTACCTTGTTGTGAAGGAGAGATTACATATCCACCACCTACACATGCAATCAATTAGAAATTCCGTATTTTTTGTATATGTTTAATTAATTAAGCACAATCTATCGAGTTTCGGAAGAGGAGTCGTAATCTTCGTTTATTGAACTTTCAATATTCGTTATAGGGGGCCCGTGACCCCCCATTGGCTCTGTGCTGACTCCGCCACTGAAATTATTGACGTGGAAATACATTTAAAATATTTTAAAGACAAAGCGCGCATATATTACTTTTAAGGCACGCGCGAACGTATCCGTCTTGGGGTGGACACTTTCGGTGGAAAACGGAATGGTAGAGAATCACTGCAATGAAAAAAAAAATATTATACAATATTGCATACAAGATTAAAAAATCAAGAATCGTCGAATTTTACGGTACGTTTGAGTACAAATAAAAAAAAAGTTACCGTATGTGCCGTCATTTTCTCTTCTCCAATAACGCCTCAACAACAAGTCTCTTCGTTGCATCGCCCTGCAAAAAAAAAAAAAACCGATTAAAATAATTTATAAAAAATAAAATAAAAATATAAGCTTAAGTTGTGATAATTCTAACCATGGTAGCCAATGATTATATAATTGAATGTGGATTATATCTGTATGTCCATCAAGATGCTCAACTACGCTGCCTCGATAGAAACAGAAATCCCACCTGCAAAATAATCGATATTCGACAAAATTAATTCGAAAAGTCGAATATTTTTTAAGACCTACATATATGAATATATTTATAGCAACCTTAAATATTTTTGGAAATGTAGTATAATATAGTACGGCATACTTACTCAGTCCTCGAGGCACCAAGAGACATAAGGGTACGGAAAACTGTCTCCGAAGCTCCATTAATTACACCGACTGCCATTATCGCCGGGTGATCATCCCAATGCTAATTAAAAAATAAAAAAATAAAAATAAATAATTCATCAATTTATTTTACTAAAAATAATAATATTAAGCTATAAATGAGTTGAGTGAAAGAAATATACCCTCCCATTGGAATCTCGATCTTTTGCTTCTTTAAAGAGACGCAATCCTACATATCGGCAAACGAAATATGGAAACGATCGAATATAGTTTCGATTAAAAAAAATAAAATAAAAGATCAATTATCGGGGCGAATTATTTACCGTTTTGACAACCAAATATTTTCCAAGGCGAAGGTGCGATTACGTCGGATGTCATTGCATTCACATGCGTAAATGTGGCGGTCCAATCTATTGACCTTTTCGCTATTCTCTTCGAAACACTCATGCTGTTAGATAAAATCATAAATAAAAATAAATTAGTAAATTAATAGAAAGTGTAACATTTTCGATTTTAGAAAATCAAGAATCATTTTCGATTTTTTAAAAGTCGAAAGTGTTGTACATTCACCTGAAAGGCTGCCATTTTCTTTCGGAACAAGACATGACATCTTTTACGGGGTTAAGTGCAGCTTCTTGTAAAGAGTTAATCCATCGAGCCGCTTCTTCGGAACTCGTCACACCGAGCTATAAAATTTTAAATTACACATTAATAATATTTATGAAAAAATAGATTTTTTTTTTTGAATTAAAAAAAAAAAAAAGAAAGTCGGGTACCTTTAGCTGATCATTGTGATTAGAGGTATTGTAAAGTGTAAAGATGAAAAATAACTGCAAGTCGCAAGAAGAAAAACCCGTATTAGCGTGTAAACATGCAACGAATATTTGTTTTGATTTATTTAAAAAAAAAATTGTTTCGAACATAAATTTCGTTTGTACGATACGTACTTTTCTACTATGGCTCTCTCTTCCATTGTCCACGACACGAATACACGAGTCAATTATCGCACTCCTCAAAGGCTCCTGCGCGAGAACACGGTCAAATCAAGTTCAGAACAAAACGAATGATTAAAAAAAATCAAGAATTTATGATTCGACGATTAAAATGATTTTTATAAATTCAATTTAATTAGTACCATAAATCGACAATTACTCAACCACACAACCGCATTTAGAAACGACACGTGAAGAAATCCATTTCTCGACTCGAAAAACAACCCACCCCAAATTTATTCCCATGATCAAGACACACATCATCATATATACGTGTATATATATATATATATATACACACATATATATCTATACATGCACGCCGCCGTATATACATCACACACAAAATATACATTAAAAAAAATACATTACGCATAAAAAAAGACGGCCCGAGAAACCGGGGGCCGCCCCCTGACCCTGCCCCCCTTTACCTATTACAACATCAAGTTTCATACGCAAAATCAAATCTTATTCGAATTTTATTTTCCAACCATATCATACGAGTCGACAAAATACGCATTTAGAAAATGATTAAAAAAATCAAGAATTTATAATTCGAAGATTAAAGGATTTTCATAAATTCAATTTAATTCGCAACAGAAATCGACAATTACTCAACCACACAACCGCATTTAGAAATGACACGCCAAGAAATCCATTTCTCGACTCGAAAAACAACCCACCCCAAATTTATTCCCACGATCAAGACACACATCATCATATATACGTATATATATACATGCACGCCGTATATTCATCACGCATAAAAAAAAGACGGCCCGAGAAACGGGAGGCCGCCCCCCGTCCTCCGACTTCCCCCCCTCTACAACATCAAGTTTCATACGTAAAATCGAATCTTATTCGATTTTTTTTCTTCCAACCCTACCATACAAGCCGAAAAATACGACATTTTGCATGCGACGAAATACGAAAAAAAAAACGACAAATTAAATTAAAAAAAAAAAGTGCACCTCAGAATCCGAAGAGGGGATTGATTTGAAGCTCTTGAGGCAATTGTCTTCAAGAATGAAATACCTTTTACGTGAATACTGAAGCCCAAATCTGTAATAACGAATCAAATAAAGCCACCCTCTCATTTTTCCCTCGCTTTCCGCCATAACCATATTATTATCGGATCACAAAAATAAATAAAATATTATATTTTTTTATAAAAATTGAAAAATAAAAATCCAATCTTTATCGAAATTTTGAATTCGCCTATCTCTCTCCTTTATTTATTCAAAAGCCCACTTCAAGAAATGTTCGTACCCAGTACAAACACATTTACACAGAAAACAAATGTGTGTAAATGTGCTTGTAATAACGAAAAAAAGAAGAGATTTTTATTATTTATTTATTTTATTTATTAATTGATAAAGATTGGGTGAAGGTGGGAAGAGAGATTTGATGAATGATTGATCCTCTGATCCCACGAAAGGGAATCAGAGAATCGATTAAGAACTTCAGAATTTTTATTCAAAGCTTTCTCGCAAACTGCAAATTTTTTATCAAACTTTTTTTTTTCTTTTTTTTCTCAAAAAAATATATAATGTGTTTTTTTTTTCTTGTTTCTTTCTCTTCCCCCGTTGGAATAAAATTTGATGGTGGTGTTTATAGGGAAGTTGAGGGCTTCTTTGTGAAATTACTATTTTGCCCTTGGTCTACGTTCTTTGGTGCTTTTGACGATTGGCCCAATTTTGTCTTTTTCTTTACTTTTTGGTTCCACTGATTTTATGCCAATAATAAATTTAGTTATAATAATTTAAAAAATAATTAATTAATTTTTATTTTGAGAAAATAAGGTTTGTGGCACTTCGTTTTTGTAGGGGAGTCAATATTATTGTTTTATAGATGGGGGTGGGTATGATTTGTAATTAATCTACACCGCTAGTTTATACAAATTTCTCGATTATTTATTGATTTCTATTTTTATTTAAAAAGAAAAAAAAAAAAAAAACTAATTTACTAGTTCTTTTCGAAATAGTGAAAATAATTAATTTGCATGATTTTGTGTATGTGAGTGTGTAAGTTAATTTGTGAAGTGTGCTTTTTAAGGCCAATAATTTGTTAAGTGGCTAACTCCAATGGATGAATAAATGGAGGGTTAAATACTATTTTACTTCCTGTAGTTTGAATTTTGTACATACGACTCTCTTGTATTTTAATATAGGCTCATAAACTCATTGTACTTTCAAAATTTTCTCTTTCTAATAAGTATGATTATTTATCAAGTGACATACCATAGGGGGCTATTTACTTATATTAAAAGTATAAGGAGGTCATGTACACAAAATTCAAACTACAGAGAATTATGTGCTTATATTGAAAGTACAAGGGAATTATGTGCACAAACTCAAACTAAAATATCAACTACCTAAATAACCTATAGTGAATTAACATGAGTCAATTTTGAATAGTTTTATAATTCATTTAATCCTTGTGGTTGATAGGTATCAAAGCTAGCATATTTGATGATAATATTTTGCCTTCGGAGTCGCTCTTATTAAGTAATTTTACTATCTAAGTTATTTTGGTCACGACTTTATGATATGAACTTCGATTGCAGCCATTACGATGCCCAGTAAATTTTCGAAATACAGTCGTTAAGAAATATATTATCTTGTAAGATTATGTCTTGTAAAAACATAATTTGTTTTATATTAAAGGACAAATTAAAATCACCTCACTGAGGTAAGATCAAATTACAAAAACACTCCCATTGTTCGAGTAATTACAATTCACCCGTCAACTATGCATTGTCTTTCAAAAAGTCCCCTCATTCAATAGGTAAATTTGACACTGTACGCACTGGACTATGCTGCACGGACACGGATACACAGACACGTTGATACACGGATACGGGCACAGCGATACGGCATTTTTAAAAAACTAGGATACGCATAAATATAAAAAATATAGGGGTATATTTATAAATTATAAAAATATAGGGGTACATTTATAAATTATAAAAAAATATTTATAAGTAGCCAAATCGCATAAGAGGACCGCTTGCCCTTGCAGCTCGTTTATCTTGGCCGCTGTCACCACTAGCCACTCTCCGTCGCCGCTAGAGTTTTGGACTTCTTACTGAACTCTCAAAGAAGAGAGAGGAAATGTGTACTACGGAGAAAAGAAAATGCATATTTTTTTTATTAGGGATTTCCCTAATAAGAGCCGTGTCCCAACCTTTTTTAAAATCAGAGACATTGTCCGACACGGGTGTCCTACTTTTTGTGAAATTACAACACAATCCAACACGGGTGTCCTACTTTTTGTAAAATTACGACACAGTCCAACACGGGTGTCCTACTTTTTGTGAAATTACGATACGGCCCAACACGGGTGACCGAGCCGTGTCCAAGTATCTAGGTGTCGGATAAGGGGACTCTTCACCTTCAAGAAGTATTCGTGCAGCATAACCACTAGACGTTTAAGACAATACATAGTTGAGTGATAGTAATTACCAATGTTCTTAAAACCGGACCGGACCGGCCGGTCCAACCGGTTCAACCGCGAACCGGTGACTGGTCCGGTCCGAGTCGACCTCAAAACCCATAAATGCAAAAAAACCGGGTCAACTGCTAATGAACCGGTTCAACCACGGTTGAACCGGCAAAAATCGGTAGAAACCGGCCCCAAAAACCGGATTTATGCAAAGGGAGAAACAAAAAAAGAAAAAAAAACCTACCTATAAACATAAACTGTAAATTCTTTACACTTCTCTTGGACTTTTGATTTGTTAGAGGTGGTTCCAGTAGAATATTAACACCACATGAATATAGATAATGTTTGTGAGGAGTTGGGGAAGGCAAAAAAGAGAAAAAAAAAAATTGGAAGTGGACAACATAGAGGTGGAAATTGAGGAAGGAGAGAGAGGGAGGCGGTGGGGCTGGGTAAATAATGGGTTTCTATACTTATATATTAGGGTTTGGGGGAGTAATTTAAATAGTATTAATTGTTGTTTAATGTTGTTTTATTACTTTGTATTAATATTTTTTTTTTTAATTTTTACTTTCTATTAATACTGAATACATATAAAATTACTATCTAAATGTATATATTCGTAAATAAAATAGAATTAGTAATTTATTGTTAGATATTTTATGTTTTTTCTTATAATATTTCAAAAATTTATATTCGTTAATTTTTAATGACATATGTAATGTCTAAATTATGCTATTAATGTTTCAAATTTTATTTCTATTTTCTTTACGCTTTAATTTTATTGTGAATAATTAATAAATTACTAAATTAGAGTTTTTGGTTGACATTTAATGAATAACATAATTATTGAATAAATATTTGTATAATAATCATCTTAAGATTTATATATTAAAAAATCAAAAAAAATATATAAAAACCCGGTCGGACCCCGGTTGAACTAGTTCAACCGTGACCCAGTAGGTTGTCCGGTTCTATGTCCGGTCCGGTTTTCAAAACATTGGTAATTACCCAAACATAAAAGGTTCTTTCGTAATTTGATCTTACAGGAAGGTGAACTGTAATTAACCCTATATATGAAAATAAGTCCCAAAATAGAAAAACTAAGGAGATTTTGTCACAAGAGTTAAAACTCTCTCTCCAATAATCAATAGTTAGTTCAACATACTTGCTGTTAAATACATATATAGGAGCAACAAAATCCCATAGCCAAAAATGTCTTTTAACAGTCTATATTTCCTTTTTCCTCTAGAGATTAAAAAGATTTAAAATCTCTAACTATAATGCGAAATTTGTAGTTTATGCCCTCGTTTGGCTTAATCCGCATCGAAAGTCCCCATCTACGTTTCTTGAACTTCAAAAGATGTCACCTATATGTATTTAGAATATCTGATTATTACAGTGAGACAAACTGAACGAGCTTCGATAACCACAAAAAAAATAAACGAAATCACTCAAACATGTTTTTATGCTTTACTGATTTAAAAAACGTAATTAAGAACATAATCATAATTATAATTCAAAGAACAAAACTTTTACCAGTAAGGTGAAGAAAAGGTACCTTGGCAAGAACCTTATAATTGTCGAGAATTTTCATTTTCGCAAGGAAAGATCAATGTGAAGGTAAACAAGGGAAGTGACGAAGAAGAGGAAAAATGCAGAAACTAGCATCAGGGGTTCGGCGAGCATAAATATCGGGTTGAATTTGTAGTGGACCTGCACGAGCGAATTGGAAATCATAAGCAACAAAAAAGAATGAAACCGTTAGAAATAGCTAAATGGAAAAACAGTGGTTTTACAGTTTAACTCTCGTTTAAAACAACAATGATTATGAACTAACGCATATTTATTCCGTAAACAGAGGTCATGTACTATTAATGAGAATTTCAATCACAATGCATGGAAATGTCGCTAGAAGAAACTATTCCGTTGTTGCCAGTTGGAAAGTACACAAGCGACAATCAAATTTACTGAAATGACGTGGTACCTGGAAAGGAACATTATGTTCAGGAGCTACGTTTTTCTTTTCCAGAACTACTACAGTCCGTCCAACGATATCAAGGTACGAGTACTTTGTCTGCAAAGAGCATTAACCGTAAAGCATTACAGTCTACATCGATGCATGAATTTCTTAACCAAATACAGAAAAGCAGCAATAGAAGGTAAACTATAAATGGTTTATTCGTAGTTTGAGAAGAAAAGGATCGTTCAAGGGAAAAAAAACATTAAATATCAGCGCCTAGATGTGTTTAACTGGATATCAACAAGCATTGGCAGTGGTGATACGATATTGAATAAAGACCTCTCTTATCGGTTTAATCAATCTTTAATTGTATACCTTTAAACTTTGCTCAACTGGGAAAGAAACTTTGACTGAAGGGTCCTTTGATCCCTCTGGTAGGACAACCTGAAAACGATACAGGTCTTATATGAGGTTCTCTTACTATTCTTGAAAATATAAATTTTAGCAAGAACCGTTCAAGTAACAGAAGCATAAAAAATACTGCAACATGTAATCGATAACATATACATACTTTGACTGTCAGCTTGTCAACTACAGTATCAGCAAAAGGGCAGCCAAAACTAAAATTCAGGTAACGAGCACCAGCAGCTGACTCAAAAAGGAAGTCCTGCAGTGGCACTGCATATCCGATGACAAAAGTCGCTTTCCAGCCTCCAAATAAAGGATAACGTGGCTCTATTAATAGCTCCGACTGCAAAAACGATGGATAAAAATCAAATATGCTTACTTTTCCTTTCTTTTAAATATTCACAACTATGACTACAAATCCCTAAGCACGAGCTGTAGTTGATGAGAAGATAAAATATCATTATTATACTCGTAAAAAAATTCAACAAATACGGCGGTATGTTCAATATTTTTCTTTTCGATCTCATATACACTTTTTTGTAGGATGCAGGTCTTAAATACTTGCATGTTAAACATACCTATGTAACTAGGAAGGAAAAAAAAATGACGAGTTAGTTCCTCAGAAGAATATGAATTAGAACACCAGCAGCGTGAAACAGGGTCCAGTCCTCCAATCTTATCTTGTTATTTTTAATAAACAGTGCCTGTGCGACAGTGTGAGAGTGAGAATTACCTTCTTGGAATTTGTGCGTAGACGTGATGATGATATATTCCCTATATCATCCCTGTAGTAGACAGAATGAACTCGTGGGGGTAGCTCTGCAAGAAGATGCTTGAAAGAAGAGACACCACTAGCAGTCGGCTTCGATTGGTACTCAACCCTGTAAAAAGAAATATAATAAGATTGACGAAATCCATTGTGTAGACATTGTGGCGGAAGCGAAAAGATAAATAAACAGGCCTCCACAATTTCTTTATTTTAAACGCCTCCTAATTTTCAGGAATTAGTCAGTGATGTTTTTTGCTGGTATTGAAAGGCAGGAAAAAAATGACTTCCTTTATTTTATACACGAACTTTGAAGTCGGCATTATTTTCAAACACTGACAAGACCAAAAAAAAAAAAACAGACTTTTGGTTAACTGTAAATTATATTTGCTTTAACAATACAAGGCATAAAACATGTTGCAAAACCTTATGAAACAAGAAGATCTTTTATCCTCAATATTTATCATCATCTTTTGACCACATGCTTGACTAGTAGGCTGCATACTTAAAACCACATTTAACTTAAACAACAAGCTACACCCAATGACTTAACTATTGGAAGATTCAAACTCAACCCTGTAAAAAGAAATCTTATAAGACTATACGAACTTTGCACTTAACATTATCATCAAAACACATATGAGACAGAAAAAAATATCTTCTGGTTAGCCATAAATTATACTTGCTTCTGAAAGCTAAGAATACAAAGCATATAACATGTATAAAACAAGTAAATATTTCTATCCTCAACATTAATCAACGTATTTTCTGTTACTTAAAACAAGCTACACAGAAAGACCTGCATAAATGAAAGATTCGAAAAAAAAATTGTTATGAAATTTTATGGTAAGCTGACCTTGAGAAAACACCTTTGTGCTTGGCACCAGCATTAGCTAACTTGTAATGCTCGGTCACTTGGACAGTCCCCCAATGAGAGATTTCGATTTCACGCTCAAGCTCTTCCACAACAGCAAATGGATGATTATTTTCGAAATGTATGACAATAGGAGAGTTCGAGTAAGGAGAGCGTTCCTCATACGGCCCATATCTCAGGTCAGAACCACTACGCTGGGCGGGTTCGACTTGTGTGAATGACTCGACCTTGTTCGATGGGATTTGGACAATTGTTGCCTGCTGTTTGATATGGTAAGGTGACAGTATAACTGCACTGTCATGGTAATAAACCAGTTGAGACTCTGACTGGCTTATCTCTACGGGGAAGGGTTCAAGAGAATGGGTCAAGATGTAGAGTATTTCTAGGGTGGTGGTTTCCCCCTTTGCTAATGGCTTCACCAACGATATAGCATAGTATTTGGTTTCGTTTGGCGAGTTGGGTAACTCGGTTGGGCTGACTTCGAGAGGGACGTATGACTTCTTCTTCTTCTTCCCGAAAGTTATGGCTGCTTTGACCAAAGATAGATGGTCGAACTGTGTTGGTGTGAATGCAAGAAGAACTTTTGATGCTGGAGCATCCTCAATATTTTCTACCTACACTAAGAAATTTGATTTCATGAATATATTCAATAAATTATACAGCTTCAGTTTGACATATATGAAAAAAATAAATCCAATTTAACAAATACACTTGCTCCAGCTTTGTATTTCAAAAAAAAAAAAGTTGTTCTACCCTCTCAATTCCTTTTCAAATACGGGTAAAATGTTGAGCCTTCACCAATACAATTATATTATATGTGCCGGATGCGTATCTCGTATATCCATTTACCCATTTCCGAAATTCACTAAACTAAACTGCATTTTAAGACAAACTACATGATTTGTAGCATCAGGCACTACGACCAATTTAACAGATATGTCTTGCCCCGGCTTCGTATTAAGGGAAATTTCCCCATCCACTCAATTCCCCTTCAAATACGGTAAAAATTGAGACTTCAGTCACTACAGTTATACGTGCCACGTGCATTTCTCATATATCCCTTTACCAAGTTCCAAATACACTAAACTAAGCAAAATTGCATTTCAAATTTGAGATCAAATTCACTATCAATCATCTTAATAGAAATTGATAATTCGACCTGTATTTTTTTTTTTTTTTTTGCCCAATCACAATCAAAACTCTATTACTGATAAATCTTTTCTCATCAAAGGAAACAGCTAAAAAAAATTAAATAAATAAAGAACAAATGACACATGGTTAAGCAAATCAATTAAACAAATAAATCATCATTCTGATTTGATCTAATCATCCATCTTAATCAGAGCAGAGAAAGAATTCAAAAAAGAAATTACCTTCAATGTCAAGTAAACCCTAACAATGTGCGAAGACAAATCAATCTGCACCAAATCCAATTGCAGACGAGTTAACAAAGACGAAACATCATATCAAATTAAATATACAAAAAAAAAAAAACACACATTTCCGAAACAGAATCAAAATCTGAGAATTCCGAAACAAACAACAGTAATTCGGATCGGAGAAAGGAGAATTTACTTGACGCTCGGCGTGGAGGATCTGGAGGCCGGGTAGTGACGACGAAGACGACGACGTCGTTTGGATGATGAACAGAGAAATGAAGAAAATGAAGAGAGAGAAAATTGCAGCTGCCATTACCGTAAAGCTTAATTAGTCTCTCTCTCTAGACAGTGATGAGTAGAGTCGTCTTTTATGCAGCAGTCAACTGGTTCGGATCTAAACTCGGGTCAACGTTGCCCGGTTCATATAAATCGGGTCCTGTATATGGGTCGAGTTTTACTTGGATACTTATATAAATCTAAGCCCAATTAATGGCCCATCAATAAGTCCACGTGGAATTGCAAAAATAGCAACTATGCTCATGAGATTAATGCCCCGTTTGGCTAAGTTTATAAAATCCATGATGTCAAAACCAAACCGGTTGCGGACACGAACGACCACTTGGGCCATGGTTTGAATACGGCCGAACCGGTACAACCGGATTTTTTTTTATTTAATCTATTTTATTATTGTACTTATTTTATTTTTTCTCCTATTATTATTTATTTTCACTTTTATCCATCCTCATCCTATATTTCTTTTGTTTTTATTATATATATGTTTTCATTCTTTCTTCTCCAAATCTGACAATCCGTCACCCCTGTTAGACCACCCATGACTGTATCCGACAAACCGTATGTTAAAATATTATATTTATTGTTTAGTTAATTAAATGATTAATATTAGTTTAGTAAAATAATTAAAATATTAGATCTTTCAGTTTCTCAAATCACGAAGATGGGAAAGTACGTCTTATTTGGTCCAGATGATGTGATAGTTCTTAGTAATGTGAAGAATATAGCAGTGAACGTTGTTCTGGCTGAAAGACTCTTTATTTGTATTGTCTTCAGGAGATGCTAAGAAAACAAGCCAAAGCGACAATGCAACAATTTGGCATGCTCGATTGGGTCATCTAGGCTACTAATTGTTGCAACACTATCACCCCTATTCGACCGCCCATGATCAGATCCGGTCTTCCACAACTAAATTTGCGAAGATCACTCGCTCAAATCTAACGATAAATAACCAACTCCGTCAGTTGTCTTGGGCTGTTTTAGCCGAAAATCGAGTTCTTCAACCTTTTTGCTGGTTCTCGAATTTTACCCAGTCAAAGGTTTTTGTCATTTGACCAAATTTGTAAAATTTCTAATTTTAGAGATCAGATCGGACCACCTCATTGCCAGGTCGTGGTCGAACCGGTCCGGTCCAATTCTAACAACATTGTCTGAAACACCTTATAAGATTCTATCAACATTATCTGAAACATCTTATAAGTCTTTACATCGACCTAAAGTTAATGAATTAAAGAAACATCTATTAAAATTCAAGTATTTAATTAATTATGATTCGTTCAATCAATCACGGGAGAACCAAATTTCAAAATAAATTTCCTATGGCTAGATCAATCGGGTGATCGGTTTATATTTTTAACACTGCTCTAGATAATACAAAACTATTAAAGTTCTGCCTTTTGAACTTTATTTATCTGTGGTACTTAGATATTATTTGAGTTTATTGCAATTACTACCCCTGTGAAAATCGCAACTGTGTGTTTGCCCCCTGTCATAAAAAAATTAGTAAATACCCCCTGTATATATTAGTCAAAGACAAAAAACCCCCTTATCGCAAATCGTGTGTCTCACTCGCGGTTTCTGCGATTTTTCTTCCTTTTGTTGTGTGAAATGACAGTACCGCCCCCAACTTCTTTTCTTTTTTTTTTTTTTTTTTTTTTTTTAAAGTATTAAGTATAAACCAAAAAAAATAAATCGAATAATATTTAATTTTCTCAAACTTTACCTTCACCGTTCTCCACCATCGTCCACGGCGGGGGACATCAAACCACCACCACTCCCCGCAGAATACACCACCCTCTCATAGCAGATCCCCTTGTGATTCCCTTTTCTTCTTCTTCGTCTCGTCTGTTTTCTTCTTCGTCTCGTCTGTTTTGATTCCCTTTTGCTCTGTTTTGTGTGCTTTTATTTTTTTTTGTTGTTGGTAACAAACGCCCCCCAACCCCCCACACCCATCATCATCTATCCATCTTCCAACCAAACCCCTGACTATTATTTATTATTTTATTATTTCTCCGTCCAGTTGATCTGTATCTGCCTCTCATATCGGCATTTTGAAGACGACCCAGAAAAAATTTTTTTTTTTTTTAATTCGCTCGTATACGATCAAGATTGAATTTTTATTCTCTCTCTCTCTCTATACTTCTTTCTCTCTCTAGGGTGGTGTAATCTGATTTTCGTCGATTCACCCGCATTTTCCCAGCCACACCACTGTTCGAAGAAATAGTACAGCACTACAACTCCTCGCCGCCGTAGGCGACGCGGAGAGGAGGAAATTCTGGTGAAAGTGGGAGGTGGAATGGGAGGCGGCAACGAGGTGAAGTTGGCGGTGGATGGGTGTCTGCGACGAGAAGAGTGGAGGAGACATGTTGTGGAAGGAAAGGGGTGGGTCCGGCGGAGGTGGCGGCGGGAAGAGGTGATGGCCGGAGGTGGTGGTGGGGGTTTGGTGGTGGTGGCGATTTCAATGGGGAATAAGAAGAATTTGGGGAAGACATGTTCTTCTCTCATTTTGGAGGCGGCGGCATAACCAGGTGATTGCCGCTGGTGCCACGGTGGTGGGAATTTGGTGGTGGTGGTGGTGATTTCAATGGGGAAGAAGAAATTTGGATTTTGTGGAAGACGATACTTTTTCCAAAATGCTGATTTCAGCTCCCACAATTTTACTAATATAATGTATTTTCTGAAAAATTATAATTCAGTCCCTAACTTATTATTTGATTAAGTTTCTACATTTTTTTAGTATTTCAATTTGGTCCCCAAGGTTTTTTGCAGAAACATCCTAAGGCTATTTTTGTCCTTTCACAATCGGTCAACGGGAAAAAGAGAAATGGGTCGAGTAAGCTATCTAAACATAAATACAGGGGGGTATTTGCTAATTTTTTTATGACAGGGGGAAACGCACAGTTGCGATTTTCACAGGGGTAGTAATTGCAATAAACTCTATTAATTATATTGTAAATATATGTATTACGGAAGTTAAGAAAAAAAGAATATCATGTTTGGTGTAACAAGTATAAGGGTCAAACCCGTTCAATTCAGATTTAAATCGGAATGGTTTGTATTTAGTTGAGGCGTGTTGGAGATGATCGTAATTTTAAATATTCTTTCACAAGTCGGGTCTTGGATTTAAAGATTTGTTTTATATATGAACTAAGTACGAGTACCCCAAAGATTTACGAGGGGTTACGCGTATGGATTCTTCGGGCTTGAAAGTTCGCCTTCGACCACTAAAAGATCTCGGTAAGAGGCTCATGCTACAGTTACTAAACGGTGACGGTTTTAATTCATTTTTAATAAAAAGAAATTGCTAGTTGTACCTATTTTTAGTACATATCACCCACAACCAAACAATTATAAGGAAAATAAATAGAATTAAACAAATTAAAATACCCTCATTTCAAAAGAGAGGTCACAAAAGGATCACCTTGTTCCATGCAATTCTCCAAACCATTATTAACACCACATATGTGTATGTATATATATATATATATACATATATTCCTAATAAAAAAATGGTCCATTGTTGTTATTCATCATCAACCTCAGCATTCTCATTATTAATTAGAGGCTACTAAAAATATCTAACAAGGAAAAAAAAACAAAAAAAAAAAAAAAAACAAAAAAGAAAAAAAAGGAAGGAAAGAAGGGAAGAATGGTTGACAAGAAAATTGCAGCTTATCTGGTATTACTATGGGCAATGGCAATCGTATTCGGGGCCCACACGAGCGGAGCGTTAAACGATTGCGAGCAACACTGCATGCCGGTATGTATGGAGATAAAGGGAGCGACGGTCGCTGGTTGTGGGACCGCATGCGGTCAGTACTGCCAACAAGTTCAAGGAAAGATCCACCCTGGTTGGTATAATTAATTAGCTAGTCATATTTATTTATATCTACAGATTTCGTTAGAATGTTATATGTATTCGATCGTATAATTGCTTTTTGTTCTTCAATATTAGCACCAGATTGTTTAAGTCTCGATTCTTCCTCGAATTATTATTTATTTACGACAATTTACGATGGCTTTTGGGGGGCTTTCGAATCTGAGAAAGTTTATTCGATCGTATAATTGCTTTTTGTTCTTCAATATTAGCACCAGATTGTTTAAGTCTCGATTCTTCCTCGAATTATTATTTATTTACGACAATTTACGATGGCTTTTGGGGGGCTTTCGAATCTGAGAAAGTTTATTCGATCGTATAATTGCTTTTTGTTCTTCAATATTAGCACCAGATTATTTAAGTCTCGATTCTTCCTCGAATTATTATTTATTTACGACAATTTACGATCGCTTTTGGGGGGCTTTCGAATCTGAGAAAGTTTTTTTAGGTTCCTTCAATTTTAGTTGATTAACCTTTATAATTAATAAACAATCCGAACTAATTAACAAAAAAAAAAAAAGATTCTATTAATTCAGCGAAATAATAAATTAGCGAACTAATAACTTAGTACGTTTTTATTGAATCGGAACCAGAGCAAATTATTAATTAAGCAAGGTTATTAATTTATCAAGGTTCTACTGAATTATTCGTTCAAATTCTCAATTGATTATATTTTAGGTCGCAATTCGCAGCCTTATGATGGGATCAAGTTATTGAACTTAAATGTGTTACTAGGTAATATATAAGTGGCTCAATTAAATCAATTCATATTAATATGGATTAAAAATACTCAATGACAATAATAAGATGAATTAATTATACAGTTTCACCTGATTATTCTTTGTTTATTGCTTTACACAACACAAATAATCACAATATCAAATTATCCTATTTTATTAATGCAATATCACAATAACTAATAATCCAAATCAACAAGAACTTTGCATACGGAGTTCATTTACATCACGTGAAATTAGATGTTACACTTAATTATTCACATCGGGTGAATTTCAATCATAGATAAGATTAAATAAATACTCAAAAAGCACACATACATATAGCTGTGTATGATTATGTGTGGATCTACGTTTAAATCCACCAAGCGCAAATAATCAGGTGCAACATCTAATTACTCGTATTCATCGATCATCACTCATTGAAATTCACATGCTCCTCACACAAAATAGATGAACATTAAATCTTTACCAAGCTTGTATATTTGACCAAATGTATATTCATTTGACCATACGCATACACTTTTTTTTTTTTTTTTTACAAATCAAGAATATATAGATTACATATTGACTAAGATCTAATTTTGAATACTATCTTAGTAAAGTAACGTACAATCAAAATAATGTAATAATGATCATATTATCACAATCTTTTATAAAATTCAAAGTCAATAAACAATATTCACATTGCACAAATTTATTACAATTTTACCAACATATGCTAGGGAACTAATTAATCTATAAATAAGACTAAAAAACACACATATATTTAAAAAGAAAAAAAAAATCCCTATACTATGGCGAAATATTTTTTAGTATTTTTCATCCTTTACGCGTGTTATTTTCGCGAAGGCAAAAGTTGTTTTCCGATCCCGAGGGTTCATGTTTATATTAGTAACGAATTTTCTCAGAGTTCCGACTCATTGTTAGTGCATTGCAAGTCGGACGATGACGACCTGGGAACTCATTCGCTTACAGTACATCAAGATTTTCATTTCGATTTCTGCGTAAAACCTTTCCGCACTTTATTCTATTGCTACCTCACGTGCGGTAAAAGGACGGCATCTTTCGATGTTTATAATGCAAAGTGGACTAGTATTCCGTGCCAGAGCCACAAAAATTGCGCTTACGTTGCGAACGAAAATGGTATTTATTTGGGGGATAAACTCTGGAGTAATTGGGTGGTGGGATAAAATTAATTGATGTTATAGTTGAATAAATTAAATATGTATTGGAATATATTCATGAAACAGAAATAAGTTGAATTTGCAAATGGCGTTTTTTTTTTTTAATTCAAGACTTCTATTATTAATTACGTGCAAAATTGGACATGAAAATTACTATTGGAATGGCATTTGGAATTATTGTGTTTAAATCAATTAATTTCTATACAAAATGTGTAATCGATGAATTTATTAATCTCGATAGTTCAATATTCAATTAATTGAGCCTATGTCGATTGATCCAGTTTATTATGCCTTCCAATACCAGTGTCTAGGGGCGGAACGGGAAAATTTCATTTAATCGTCAGTTTTTTATGAATAATATAACGGGGTAAATATTAATTTTTGGGGGGTGTATTTTGTAGAGTAACTTATAAAAGAAAGTGAAAAAGTGATATTTTGTAGAAATTTTATTCACAATGGTATAATTTTAACAATTAATGGTTTATATTGAAATAATAAACATGAAAAGGTAAAATATTAAAATTTAAATGAAAGTATGGAGAAAAAAAAAAAAAGTGAAGGTCAAAACTCATATTTAGAAAAGATTGGGGAGCCAAAACCTATATTTTATAAATATTAATTAAATTAGGGTAAATTACAACCATCCCTTGAGGTATGGTTAAGTTACCAAATCCCCCTCCTGTTTGGGTAATTACAACCACCGCCCTCAATTATAAATCTTCTTACACGTCCACCCTTTCGGTTTCAAATTTAGTGAAATCTTTGAGATTATATGGAATATTATCACTTTTGTACCCGTTTTATCCAATTCAAACTCCATATTTTGAAGCAAGATAATCATAATATGTGTTTTTTGGCTTGTATATATCAGATTGTGCTGCATCATAAACTGTATTTTTACACAAAACGAGTATAAACTATATCACATTCCACAAAATCTAGATGATTATGTTGAATTTAACACCATAAGGGTGGAGATGTAAGAAAAAATCATAGTTGAGGGGGTAGATGTAATTATCCAAACAAGAGGATTTTTTTCGTAAATTGATCATACCTCAGGGTGGTTGTAATTTACCCATTAAATTAACTATTTTTCATTCTAATATGTCCACGTGTTTGATTATCATTGGCGTCCCTCTTCTATGGTTTAAATTGGCATAGTAGCTCAAATTTGCCTCCTATTGTTTTTTTACACAATACAAATATCCTATTTCTTTTTATTAGATAAAATGAGAAATTTTATTAGGCTATATCAGCCAGCTATTGAAGAAGACACGAGTTAGTAACGTTACATGGTTCGTGGAAATAGCTAAAACGTGAGCGAGGCGATTACTTTGTCTATTCCCAAATGTAAACGTGCAAGAACTAAAGTAACAATTTTTTCGTTTGTTTATTTATTTAATTTAAATTTCTTTTTAAAAAAATTCAGTTCTTTTTTTCTTCTTTTTTTCCATAACCAACTAAAAAAATCCGAAATCAACTACAATTTCATTTTTTTTCATCAAATCGAAATCAACTATAAAATATCAAAAACCACTGCAAAATTATCGAAATCAACTATAAAATCGTAGTTGACTAATGAAATCAACTAAAACAGTAACAAAAACAATTATATTGCTGAAAGTAACACCCAACACAATTGCAACAAACAAACATCCTTTCATTCATTACCATATATAAATAATCACAATCAAATAATCATAATTCAATTATATGCACACACAAAATAGAATGAACATTAAATCTTTACCTAATATGTATACTCCACCGAATATATGTTGACTTGACCATCTATGAAATTTTTGACAGCTAACTCAAGGATGTCTAGATTAATACATTGACTAAAATTTAATTTTAATACTCTCTTACTAAATTAGTAGCAAACAATTAAAACAATTGAACAATAATAATATTATCATAATCTTCCATAAATTTTAAATTCAATAAACCATAGTCACATTGCACAATTCTATTACAATATTTGTCAACATATACTAGGAGAATAATTAATCTATAAATAGGACTCAAAAACACAATTAAATCTCTAAAAATCAATAAATAACCTAAGGATAGTATGGCCAAATTTATCTTATACTATATTTCATCCTTTTTACATGTTTGTTTGAAGAAGGCAAAAGTTGCTTTTTGGTCCCAAGAGTTCATGTTTCCATTACTAACCAACTTCCCCCGGATGCTGGACCGATTTCCGTGGTTTGCAAATCGAAGGATGACGACCTTGGAAATCATACGCTTACAGTAAATCAAGATTTTCATTTCGATTTCTGCGTAAAACCTTTCGTTACTTTATTCTATTGCTCCGTCAGATGGGGTAACAAGGTCGCGTCTTTTGACGTTTATAATGCAATGTGGTTAATTAGTCCATGTGAGAGCTACAAAAGTTGCAGATACTATGCAAATGACAAGGGTATTTTTTTAGGGAGTAAATTTTGGAATAATTGGTAGTGATAAAATAAAATAATAATTGATGTAATAGTTGAATAAGATAAAACCTCCTTCATATTTATTGGAAATATATTCATGAAATAAAAGGAGTTGTATAAGATAATGGGACATGAAATTACTTTTGAAATGACATTTGAAGTATTAATTTATCGAAGTTCTACTGTAGATAAATTTGTTATTCTTGATAATTTAATATTTGATTACTTTCTTCATAACAGCTCCTACATTTTAAATCACATTACATTTTCGATTGATGAGTGTTTACTTACGTTTGATTATCTTGCAATTAATTCAAGCAACCAGAATCAGAGGACTCAAAATGATAAAATAAAAATTGAATATAACCATATTTTTAAAATAAAAATAACACAATTTAATTTAACAATTAGAGTAAACACTTGGGCTAGACAAATAAAAATTGTATTATTTTAATTTTAATAAAGAAAAACCCTCAAGATTGAATTTATTGTTTATCAAAATACCCTCTGAATCCACCATTTAAGAAAAGGTATATTACAAGCACCCTCTGAGGTATGACCAAATTACGAAAAAAAAATTCTTCTGTTTGGATAATTACAATCACCGCCCTCAACTATAATTTTTTTACATGTCCACCATTGCGGTGTTAAAATTATTGGAATCTTCTAGATTAGATGGAATATTCTCAATTTTGTACCCGTTTTATCCTATTCGAGCTCTAAATTTTGAATCAAGATGATCATAAGATATGTTTTTTAGCTTGTATATATCAGATTGTGGTGCATCAAAAACTGCATTTTTCAGAAAACGAGTACAAACTAGATCACATTCCAAAATCTAGAAGATTATGTTGAATTTGACCCAATAAGGATGACCTTGTAAAAAAATCCATAGTCGAGGAAGGTGGTTGTAATTATCCAAACATGATGGTTTTTTTTTTTTTTATTATTATTATTATTTTTTTTTTTTTATAATTTGAACATATCTTAGGGTTAGGGGTAGTTGTAATTTACCCTATAACTAATTGTGTGCTACAAAAATGCATTACATCGAAAAATGTGCTGATATTAAACATGGAGTTATTAATTTGGTAAATCAAGATTATATATCTATGTGGAACTAGTTTGAGGTTATGAAGAAATCATTTTTGGTGGAAGAACACACCTTGGCCGTTATAATAGCATGGAAGGCATGGGAGAATCGAAACAAGAAAGCTACAGGCGAGCAAGCTCTTCAACCGTCCGAGATATTGAGTTGGTGTAAGAATTATATTGGTACTTTCAATAATGCCCAACTTTGTCCTAGTGCTGGACTGCGAGATGTGCATCCGAGTTTGTGTAAGCCACCCCCCGTCGGTGCGGTGAAACTCAACTTTGATGCAGGCTTTCCGATGGACAAGAATTTCTTTTCCGCAGCAGCTGTTGCTCGGGATTGTGCAGAGAATTGTTTGGGATGGAAAGTGGAGAAGATCCCTGATAAATTGAGGCCGGTGGAGGGTGAAGCCGTTGCGGCATTGAAAGCAATATACTTGGCGAAGGGAAGGGGCTGGCGGGATATTGTTCTTGAGGGAGATTGCATTCAACTTATACAGGCATTGGGCAACAATAGACAGTGAAGGAATAATCATACGAAGCGATCGTGGAAGAATGTATCTCTTTAGAGAATTTTTTTGATTCATGCTCCTGTCAATGTATCAAACGGTCGGACAATTGTTTAGCTCATAATCTTGCTAAGATTCAATGTAATGGTGTTATGGAAGACTTTAATCTCCCATCTGCTTTTAAGCCAGGGCCGGCCCTGGGATGGGGCATGCAACGCCCACGCCCAGGGCCCAAATTCCTAGGGGGCCAATATTTTTATAGTTTTATATATATACAATAATATACTTTCTCTTTTAAATGTAAAAAAATATTTTTCCATTTATAATTTTTAAAACTTATGTTAAAAATATACAAGTTGAAGTCTTTATTTTATTGGAACAATTATTATTGCATACTTATCTAATATTTGCTTTACAAAAAAAAAAATTTTAGATATACATAAATATTTTTGATATTTTATTGACAATGAAGTTTACATTAATAAATATTTATTTATATCATGTTATTAAACATAATATGCCAAAAAAAATAAAATAAAAAATCGGGGCGTAGCCCCAAAATCCCATATTGCTAAAGGTACAATTTATATTTTCGTCCGGGGCCCCCAAATCCACCGGACCGGCCCTGGCTTTAGCATATATCTTTTAATAATATGTTTTTCCTTTCTGAATTTTTTTTTAATAATAATAACACATGGAGTTACTTCTTCTTCTTCTTTTTTTTTTTTTTTTTTTTTTTTTTTTAACAATTTTAACTTTTTATCTCTTCTTTTTTCAGTAATTTGATACAAAATCATATAATACAGGGAAATTGAATGGGAAAAAAATCTAATTTTCTCACTGATTTTAAATCATACAATCGGATGAGTTGACGAAAATCCAAACTCCAAAATCTAATTTTTCACAGATTTTAAAATTTTCAATATTCTGAGTTGACCAAAAGACCAAGTTCAACTATAAAAAAAGAGTTCCACAAAGGGTGAAAAACACCCCATATTTTTCTAATTAATTTCAAAAAAACTGAAATGAAATTCCAATACGATATGATGATCAAATATGTTTTGCAAACTCTCGTAATTTGTGCATGTCTTTTTCAACAAGGAAAGGGCTGTTTCCCTTTTCGCCACAACAGCATCCATGTCGTTGTTGCAAACAGTCTTCCTCCGAATTCCGACCCTCTGCTTCTGCACTGCGCGTCTAAAAACGACGATCTCGGGTTTCATACCGTAACAATAAATCAAACGTTTTCATTCTCGTTTTGCGTGATACCTTGGGCGACTTTGTTCTATTGCGATTTCGCATGGGGTTTTAAGCGCGCACACGCCGTTGTTTACGATGTAAATTGGAAGGGCCACTCGCATTGTGGTGGTAGTCATACGTGCTACTGGGAAGCAAGGGGTGATGGTCTTTACCTGACTGGGGTTAAACGTTTCGATTGGCAATAGAATTTTCATATAATTATTATCTTTCAATTTACATAATAAAATTACTTGTATTTGATCATCCATTTACGTACTTGCTCTGTTCCACAATAACTGTCTCTTTTTAAAACTATTTTTGTTCCATATTATCTGTTACTTTACATTTCCAATACTGCATTAATTGTGCAATTATCAATTTTACCCTTATTAACTATCTCCAACACTCTCTCACATTAAGTATTGACAAGGGCATTTTAGTATAAAAACATATATTTTTCTAAAATTAAGCAACAATTATTGAGATCCTTAATCCTTATGCACAAGCTAAAAACGACAATTATATAGAAACGAAAGGAGTATTTATCATAATGAATGTATTATTATACATTTATTTCTCCATTGTTGGATATAATCCAAGAAACTGAGCGATATAGTATTAATTTGAATAAGATTATATTGTATTAATTTTCGTACTAGCTAATTAATTAGTTAGTTTCTATTACGAGGAAAAACCTTGATTTTCTCGGTACATGAAATACATCTCGTAAACTTTTATCATTCAGGTATACACATACAAACACACACACACACATATATATACATATCTGTATTGGTGTGTGTAGACCAACGATTAAAATCCATCCAGTGTAACTTTCGTCGAATGCAACGTAATAATGTAGCCAGCAGATTGACTCCAATCAAGGAGTTGATTACAACTACAAGATTTGATGAGGAAAAAGAAACATACACACACACACACACACACATATATATATATATATATATATATATATATATATATATATATATATATATTGTTAGAATCTATTTGGATTCTAATAAACAAGGAATGAATAAAAACTTGTGCAACAAGTTCTTATTTTCCGTGAAACTAAAAGGGAAGTCTCCTTGTTTACTTTAATTCTTTAATTTGTCATTAATTGTTTATTATTTATTATGGCAAAACTGTATACATATATGTGATAAATAGTAAAATTCTAAAGTAAAAGAACTAATTACACTTTACTCATTATAGTTTGGGTAAAGTTCGTTTTGTACCTATGTAGTATGCAAAATGTATTTTGTAGAAGGGGAAATTTGCTAGACACACCTTATTCTGAACTTATAGAGGTGGATATCCTAATTGTTAGATGAATATAGGTCTAGGTCATTTGACAAAAAAAAAAATATATAAATAAAATAAAATAATTAGTACATTTACATATAACACCCTTAATTAAAAAGAAAGTAAATCCCATATATTACTCTCCCTTTCTCTTCAATCTCACGTATCTCTCTATATATCTAATCTCTCACCTCTCTCTTCCTCTCTATCTTGTATCTCGCTCTCCATCGTGCCTTTTTTTTTTATTCCAACTCTTCTTTTCTGTTTTATTTTTTGTTTCCTATAGCATCTTTTCGAAAAGAAATTCTGATCAATTTCTTACTCTCTTCCCTTTCTCGATTCCGATTTCTTTTCTTTCTTTTTGAATCCTGCCATAGCTAGAACCTTCAACAAACTATAACCATATATTTTTCGTTTGTTTTTTGGTTGTGGGACATTTTGTTGTTCTTTGTTTGGAAAAATCGTTTGCTACTTTAGAAACCTTGTTTGTTTTTTTTATTTAGTTTCTACTTCTCTAGTTATTACGATGGAAAGCAATTCAGGAGATTCTCGCCTCGATCTTGGGTGATGTTTCTACGGGAATTGATCCACGAGATTTTGATGCACCTCTTCACCCGCGTTCGAAATCCACCTTCTGCTTCGTCCCCAACAATATCTCCGTCTCGTTCTCTACCATCCTCGCCGAGGGCTTTGACGGGTTGCACTCAATTGATTGGGTTCATTGCGGCGATGGCGGCCATAGGATTTTTGACGGAGTTAGGACTGGCGGCAAGGGATTTGGGTGAGTACCTCGTTTTTTTTCTTCGTTGTTTTCATTTTGCATTTTGCAATTCATGTTACACATTGTTTCTCGTTTTGAATTTTTCCTCAGTTTGATGTTTGTATTTGGAGAAGTCATAGGTAATATTTTTTTTGCAACTCAATAATACAAATTATGGATTATTTTTTTCCAGTTTGCTGTTTTTCGGCTGAATCAATGGTATTTTGTTGTTTGCAATTCAATAATACAAATTCTAATATTCAGTTTGCTATTTGCAGTTCACGAAGTCATGGCGTCATTTGCTATTTGCAGTTCACGGAGTCATAGGCGTCAGTTTGCTATTCGCAGTTCACGATAGACAGTGGCACAGTGGTGGTGTCGTTTTTAGAGTATGAATTTGTACAATAGATAGTATATTTTTTTTTTACTAATTTCTTTATATTTTTTTATTAATATTTGCAAGAGATATGTTTGAGAATTTGTTTTGATAGAGATATTTTTAGGGGATTTGATTTGATTTGATTTGACTAAGGGTATTTTTGACACAATAAATATTATTAATTTATTAAAATATGAAGATTTTGACTTGAATTTATACACATAAATTATAAGATAGAAGGACATATAGCAAATTGCCCCTTTGTAGAAAACATTAGTCAAACCCTTTGACCAACTGTTGGAAAGAGTTTTTCTCCACTAATTTGATATAAGTACGAATGGCAAATAGGCCCATCATATAGAACTTAAATGCACATTGGTCCACAAAAAAAAACAGTATTTCAAATAAACCATCCCCATGTCTTTATTCTAAAATACCCTCCATAGTATAATTCTTATCAATTCCATCCATTGTGCTCTAACTTTCTTAATATTACACATTGACCCTGGATTTAAACAAATATATCACATTAACCCCCAAAAATAATATTTTTTTGAAAAAAAAATTTCCGGCCAGATTCTGGCGTTGACTTTTTTTTTTCTTGAAAACTTTTTTTTTTTCTGAATTTTTTTTTCGGCCGGTCAACCACTGTTGACCGCCGGTCTCCGGCTTTGACTTTTTTTTTCTTTTTCTTTTTTCGAATTTTTTTTCTTAGAAAAAAATATTTTAATTAATATTACTGTCTTGGCTACTAAATTACTGTCTCGGACAGTAATATTACTGTTTGGGACAGTAATATTATGAATATTATTTTTCCGAACAGTAATATTATTAGTATTACTGTCTGAGATAGTTAAATTACTGTTAGAGACAGTAATTTAGCAACCAAGACAGTAATATTAATTAAAATAATCTTTTTAAGAAAAAAAATTCAAAAAAAAAAGTCAATTAACAGTTAAATTACTGTCTCCGACAGTTCAATAACTGCTGGAGACAGTAATTTAGCAGCCAAGACAGTAATATTAGTTAAAAATATTTTTTTTAAGAAGAAAATGTCAATTAATAGTTAAATTACAATCTTCGACAGTTAAATAACTGCTGGAGACAGTAATTTAACAACAAATACAGTAATATTAATGAAAATATTTAAAAAAAAAGTAAATTAAGAGTTAAATTACTATCTCCAACAGTTAAATAACTGCTGGAGCTGGAGACAGTAAGTTAGCAGCCAAGACAGTAATATTAATTAAAATATTTTTGAAGAAAAAAAAGTAAATTAACAGTTAGATTACTGTCTCCGACAGTTAAATAACTGTTGGAGACAATAATTTTAGTAGCCAAGACAGTAATATTAATTAAAATAATTTTTTTTAAGAAAAAACAAAATTATATAAAAAAAAAAAAAAAAAAATCAACGCCGCAAACCGGCGGTCTCCGGTGGTGGGGGGTCAAAATTGGGGTTAAAATTGAAATTATGGTTAAAATTGGTTAATTGATGAAAATGGCTAAATTGGGGCGTAAATCATAAAATTGGAGTTGAATTGGGTTTCAATGAATTGGGGGTAATTTTGGCATATATAAAATGATTTTCCTTATTTGCAAATAAATTTGAATGGAGTGGATTTATTTGAAAGACAAAAAGTGGAATGTCCCTCTTTTAATTAAGTGTCCTTGTCATGAGCCTATTTGTCATTTGCCCATGATATAATACAATCAAATTAATTAAATAAATAAATAATCTAATTTTTCACTGATTTTAAAGCATTCAATCGGGTGAGTTGACCAAATCCAAACTCCAAAATCTAATTTTTCACATATTCTAAATTGTTCAATATGCTGAGTTGACCAAAAAACCAAGTTCAACTATAAAAAAGAGTTCCACAAAGGGGCAAAAACACCCAATAATTTTCTAATTACAAAAATTCAAATACAATATGATGATCAAATATGTTTTGCAAACTCTCGTAATTTGTGCATGTCTTTTTCAGCAAGGAAATGGATGCTTTCTTTTTTTCTACAACCACATCAAGGTCGTTGTTGCAAACAGTCTTCCTCCGAATTCCGATCCTTTGCTTCTGCATTGTGCGTCTAAAAACGACGATCTCGGAAATCATACCTTAACAATAAATCAAACGTTTTCGTTCGAGTTTTGCGTGATACCTTGGACTACTTTGTTCTATTGCGATTTCCGATGGGGTTCGAAGCATGCGCACGTCGATGTTTACGATGCAAAGTGGAAGGACCACAAACATTGTGGTGGTGATCATGAGTGCGGCTGGGAAGCAAGGAGTGATGGTATTTACCTGTCTGGGACTAAACGTTTTGATTGGCAATAGAATTTCCATACAATTATTATCTTTCGATTTTACATAATAAATTACATGTATTAATTTAATTTCAATTGATCATCCATTAATGTATTTATTAGAATGAATGTATTATTATACATTTATTTGTCCATTGTTGGATATAATCATATAATCTATGAAATCGAGCGATATAACGAGCCCTCGTTCTGGTTACATGGACCTCTGATTAATTTGAATTTGATTATATTGTATTAATTTCCGTACTAGCTAATTAAAGTTAGTTACTATCACGAGAAAAAAATTTGATTTTCTCAGTACATGAAATATCGGGTAGATCTTTATCATTCGGCATACATACAAATAAACAAACAAACAAACACACACACACACACATGTCTTTATTGATGTGTGTAGATCAACGATAAAAATCCATCAAATATAACTTTTACCAGATGTAACATAAAATAACCCATGAATTGACATATTGTAGCAAGCCGATTAACTCCAATTAAGGAGTTGGTTACAATTACAAGATTTGATGTGGATAGGGAAAGATATATACAATATTCTAACATATTTACTTGCTTAATAGAATTAGAGTATAATATAACAAAATATATGATTTCCTTTGGGGAATTACACTTTTGGTCCCTCATGTTTGGTCCGATTTCAATTTTGGTCTCCCTTGTTTCAAAGACAAATTGACCTCCAAGGTTAAAGTTTACACACTTTCGATCCCCGCCATTACATGTCCGTTAGCAAGTAATGGAAAACACTAATTTGGGGCCAAAATTGAAATTTAATTTTTTTGGGACTATAAAACAATTAGAAATTAAAGTATGCTACTTATAATTAAATGTATAAATTTTTAGTAAATTTATTTTTTTATTATTAAAATTTTATTATAATTTGTATAATTATAATATTAATAAGTATAATTAAAAATAATTTTATTAGTTAATTTATTTTTTTGCTATTAAAATTTGTATTATAAGTTGTAAAATTAAAAATAATAATAAGTATGATTAAAAATAATATGTTTAGTTAATTTATTTTTTATAGTTAAAAATTTAATTATGAGTAGTATAATTATAATAATATTAAGTATATGAAAAAAAAATTAGTTAATTTCTTCTTTAATTAAAATTTTCACTCTTTTCATCATTTTCTCACTTTTTTCGGTCATTTTTAACTCTTTTCAAACATTTTTCTTTTGTGTATGCATAAAAAAACTGAAAAACGAATCAATAAAATGAAGCTTTGCAGATTATGAATGCAAAAGCCCCCCCAAAAAAAACTGAAAATCCCTAAAATCTAAAAGAAACTCTAATTAACAACAAAGCTTTCATACTATAATCGCAAAATCCCCCAAAAAAGAAAACATAAAACCTCTAAAACCAAACACTAAAATCAACAAAAAAAAAAACTCTAATTTGAACGAACACTAAAAATCGTCAACAATCCTAGAAAGTAAAAAAACTTAGAAAACAAATTAAGGAATTCCACCAGACATAAAGCGGGTAAAAAGAATCATTGCAGACTCAAATCTAACACCGTTAGAAGTTTGACCATTAACTGTAAAAAATAAGTTTCTCGAACGTGTACACTTACCGAATGTACTATTATATTGACCATCTATGTAATTTTTACCACTCAATGATGTTTAGATAATATTAACATGTATTTTGAATACTATCTTACAATAAAGCAGCATACAATAATTAATTTTTATAATAATTGTAATATTATCGTCACAATCTTTCTCAAAATCCAAATTCAATAAACCATATCGAGATCGCACAATTTTGTTACAATTTATCAAAATATGCTCGAGAAATAATCAAGCTATAAATAAGACTAAAAGCAAAATACCTAACACACATTAAAAAAGAAAAAAAAAAGTTACAAAAATAACCCAAATCGCCGTATACTATGGCAAAATATTATTTTTTACTATCGTTCATCGTGTTCGCATGTTTGTTTCAGGAAGGCAATAGTTGTTTTATATTCCCAAGGGTTCATGTTTCTATCGTTAACGAACTTCCTCCGAAATCGGAACAATTTTTCTTGCATTGCAAGTCGAAGGACGATGATCTCGGGAATCACACGGTTCCAGTAAATCAAGATTTTCATTTCGATTTTTGCGTGATACCTTGGGCTACTTTGTTCTACTGCAACCTCTCATGGGGTAAAAGGGCGGCGTCTTTTGAAGTTTATAACGGAAGGTGGATTAGTGTTCCGTGCCAAACCGGCAAAAGTTGCGTTTACGAGGTGAGGGACGACGGTATTTATTTGGGGGATAAATTTTGGAATAATTGGTATTGTGGTGATGAAGTTTGTTAGTGAATTAATTGATGTTATAATTTTTATTTTTATTAATATATCATTGATGTTATAGATGAATAAAATGAAATATTGGGATATATTCATGAAATAAAAGGTGTTGTATTTGAAACATGAAATGATTATTGAAATGGCATCTGAATTTTTTGTGTCTAGGTCAATTAATTTCTATTTAAAGTTTGTAATACAAAACTGTATTAATCTCGATAATTTAATATTCGATTACTTAGATTAAATAATGTTTTAGCCGGTCCGAATCCATGACATTTTAGTATGAATAAATACGAAAAAAATGTAATTTTCCAAACAACTTAAACTCGATTACGTTGACATCTTATTTAATTTTACGTGTAAATATTTAATTATTATAGGGGTGAAAATGGAAGAACCGGGTCGGAAGTAGCACTTGAAAATAAAAATCAATTAAGGATAACTAATTTCAATTTCGTTTTGTATCTGCCAAACACGCGTTAAGTTCTCCCTCTGCTATTTGCACTTTCACCCCGCCTGGGGACTGTTATGCAATTTCTGAAAGTTCTGTTGGGCTCTTGCTGGATTAGATTTCATCTTCTGCATATTTACACTTTGACCCCCGCCTGGGGCTATTGCAGCAATTTCCGAAAGCTTAGGGCTTTTTTCATGTATTGATTTTCTACCCCAATTTGGGACTTTTGTATAATAGCCTAAATAGGGCCTCTTCCGAATTATTTATTGCGATTGTGGGGGTACTTTTTTTCCTTGTGTATACCCAGAAGGTTTTAACAAGACCCCATTCTCATCTTAAATAACGGAATAATAAAAAAATTGGCCAAAGAAAAAAAAATCGATCAAGAAATTGAAAAAAGAAGACATACATAAAATATTTTGAAAATTATTTAGTTTGAAATTACTATGGTTTACATAAAAAATGAAAAGAAAAATTTGGAAAAAAATTAATCTAATGAATAAAATCAAATAAATCAATACTTACAAAGAGTAAATCTAATGAATAAAAGCAAAAAAAATTATGGTTCAAAATTTTTAATTTTTTAATGTTTTAATTTTTTTTATTACAGAGAGAGTCAATTATGAGATCTAATTAGCAAAATTTTGGTGAAAAAAAAGTATTTATCATAACTCATAATAAAAAAATGCTTTTAATTACATTTTTTAAAGCATAGTTAAATTATTTCTCATAATTCAGTCATGATTTAAAAAAAAAAAAAGCATAAACACTTTGGTAATCTTTTTTTGGGGAAATATAGTTGTCATCCATCAAGTTTGCACCTGTTACACATTTGGCCCACCCATGTTCTCAAAAAACATATTTGGTCCCTCATATATATTTTAGAAGTTCTATAATTTTAGTCATTTCCGTCAATTTTCCGTTAGTACTAATGGGATCAAGCATGTTCCCATCACTATCTTAACTGACGGACTAAATGTTAAATTGATGAAAAAGACCAAAAGTGTTAAGTTATTGAAACATGGGGGACTAAATGTGAAATCAGTGCAAACTTGAGGGGTGTAATATGTAAGTTTCCCTCTTTTTTGTTTCATTACTGGTCAATGCTTTACTGTCTCGGAAAAAAAAGGATTATACAAAGAATAGATTATGATATTTGATTAGCTTACTGTTTAAATACGTAATCACAATAATGACCAGTAATCATATTATCATATTATCATAATTTTGAAAAGAAAAAAAATAATAAAAGTCATACTAAAATACATTCAGTCAACCCCATTCAAAATTTGCAAAATTATATTACTAAGTACAATTTCTTAATCTATAAATAAAATCACAACCAAAACAAAGAAATTAAAAAATTAAAAAAATAAACACATCAAATAACAAATATTATTATTACATAACTTCTAGTTCTACACTATGATTAAACATCTTTTGGTATCTTTAATCCTTTCTGCATGTCTTTTTCAGTCATGTTTTAGTTGTTTCATCGTCAAAAAAATCGTGGTTACTATTTATAGTTCGCTTCCTTCCGATTCCGATGTGTTGCTGTTGCACTGTCTCTCGAAGGACGATGATCTCGGGACCCACACACTAATGAAGGATGAAATATACCGTTTTGCGTTTTGCGAAAAGCCCTTTTCGACTTTGTTCCATTGCAGACTTCAATGGGGTGACAAGCACAAATCTTTCGATGCTTATGATGCAAAGTGGCACGGTAATCCTTGCCTGACGAACGAGTGCAAGTGGGCAGCACGCAGTGATGGTGTTTATTTAGCAGGATTGAAAAAATTTGATTGGGAGTAAAAAGGAAAAAAAAAAAGGGTCGGTCTACGACGTTTTTACTTTAAATAAAAGTTTTTTTCTTTTTTTTTTTGTATTCTTCGCCGTTCGCTCTCGTGAATTGGCAAAATTTGTATTCCTTGTGCCGTGAAATCAAATGAGACTTATGATTAATGGATATAAATGTTGAAATCGATCAGTGTAGTCAGTATAGCAATGTACCGCGATATGTAACATGATACGATAAGGTTTCTAATTGGAATGATATAACTTGGGATATGTAATCGATTGTACTCAAATTTTGGTAGAAAGTATCGCTCGATATCGCGATACAATATTTATTTTTGGGTGATTTGTGCGATGATGATGATGATGATGATGATCTTATATATAAAAGAAAGAAACGATAGCGCAACCTTAAGAAACCCCAATGACATTTCTGTAATTATTTATTTTTAATATCTTTTTCTATACTAATTTCTTAACTATATTTTTCAACAATTATCAAAATTGAAACTGAACTGTGAAAAATCCATTCAGCTTCAATCTCCTATTTCTATGTTATTGTACTATAATTTTTTTATCATGCATTATATTTTTTTATTATGTATTAAATTGATCATTTTTTTTTACTTTTAAAATACGATCCCGTGCATTGCACTGGAAAAAAAATGCTAGTAATAATAATAATAATAAGAATAATATTCATTTGATTTCTCATTTTGCACACGCTCATAATTAATTAATAGGAAAAGTCTTGAAGAACAACGAACACGTATACATTTGCAAATTCGAATACAACTACTCTCTATTTGAATATATTCCAACAAATATAAAATCCATTTTATTTTATTCAATTACATAACATATAAATTAATCAACAAATTCCTCCGTCGGCACACCTCCATGATTCCCAAGGTGTTCCGTCCGGCAAAACAATACCATTTTCCCTCGCCTCGTACACGCAGTATTTGCCGTTTAGACACGGAGTAGTAAACCACTTTACATTATAAGCTTGGAAAGAAGCCGTCCGTTTATCCCACGTTATGTCGCAAGTGAATAAAGTACGGAAAGGTACAACGCAAAAATGGAAATTAAATTCTCGATTTATTGTAACTGTATGATTTCCAAGATCGTCGTCCTTCGACATGCAGTGCACCGTCATCGGCACGGAATTTGGAGGAAGTTTGTTGACAATATGAACCTCGACTCTTAGGGACACGAAATAAGGACAACTTTTGCCTTCCTCAAAGAAACATGCTAAAAGAATGAAACATAGTAAAAGATATTTGACCATAGTATATTAGGGATTTCTTTTTTTTTTCTTTTTTTTTTTTTTTTTTTTAATTTTGTTTAGTAGGATGTTAGGTATTATGTTTTTGAGTGTTATTTATAGCTTAATTATTTCCCTAATTACATATGTAGCCATTTTTTAACAAAAATTGTGCAATGTGAATATGGTTTTAATTGAATTTAAATTTTATGAAAGATTGTGGTAATATATAATCATTTAAACTATTTTTTTAATTGTATGTTGTACTTTATACTAATTAAGATATTTTTTAAATTATATTACATAATTAGTTAATAGGTTATAGCATTATATCTAAACAATCTTGAGTGGTCAAAAATGTATAGATGGCAAAATCTTGTACATAAAGGCAAAATCTCTCGCCCCATGACCCCACATTGATGGTTAAATCTCGGTTACAATATTGGTGGTGTGCAAACATTTTATAGTGTATTTGTTATTTTCTACTAGGCATACTTGAAATATGATAGTTTGATTATTTATTATTTTTGTTCTATTATAATTTAAAAATTTATAATACAATCATCCATATATCAAATATCATATTATGTGAACCAAATTATAGATTATTTTATTTACACATTTAATTATTATCACTTCATTAGATTACAAGGGTTGAAAAATTAAATAGTCATACTTGTAATATATTTTGGCGATTTTATTGCACTTTGACTTAAATGTTTACCTATGGAAATTGTGATAATACGATTATCGAGTAATTCTTGTAATTGTGTAATATTAAACTAATTCGATAGTATTAGAATAAAATCAAATACCGGCGTAATTAAATAACATAGTATTTTGATTCAAAAATTGTTTGTACAAAATTATTAAGCTATAAATAACACTCAAAAAAACAGAATTGTTTAATTGCCTAACATACACAATTAAACATAAAAATACATAATATACTATGGCCAAATATCTTTTACTATGTTTCATTCTTTTAGCATGTCTATTTCATGAAGCCAAAAGTTGTTTATTCTTTACCAAAAAGACTCATGTTACTGTTGTCAACACACTTGACCCGAAATCCGGATCAATTAGGGTGCACTGCAAGTCGAAAGACGATGATTTGGGATATCATACGCTTGCAGTAAATCAAGATTTTCATTTCGAATTCTGCGTAAAACCTTTCAGTACTTTATTCACTTGCGACATCTGGTGGGATAAATGGGTGGCATCTTTTCAAGCATATAATGCCAAATGGCTTTTTGTTCCGTGTGGGGGCGGCAATAATTGCGTTTACGAGGTAAGAGAATCCGGTATTTATTTGCCGGGCGGGACACATTGGGTATTATGGGATTGTGCTGAAGGCAAAGTTTGTAACTGAGTTGATCATGACTTTATATACAATGAAGTTCGGAGTTCATATTTGTTGGAATTTATTCAAATAAAGAGTTGTATCTGAATTTGCAAATGTTTTATTATTATTGAAAATGGCATTTGAAATTTATTGTGTTTAAAACAAAATTACATTATAGCCTCAATAATTATATATTCGATTGGTCGATAAGTCAAATAATATTTTGTAGCCACTCCGATCTGGGGAAAATATGATTAAATTAGTCATTCGCTCAATTTATTAATTATCTTAATATATGTCACGGTAATTTAAAAAAAAATGTTATATACTTCATAATAGGATAATTACAATTTTCATCTTTCAAATTTGCACCAATTTCACATTTTGTCCATCATGTTCACAAAACACGTACACACTTGGTCCTTAATGTTTCAATAATCTAACATTTTTTGTCATTTCCGTCAATTTATCATTAGTTCGTCAGTTAATTAGGCGATGGGCACACGCTTGATTCTGTTAGTTTTAGCGGAAAATTGACAAAAAATGACTAAAAAATTTGCATTTTGGAAACATGAGGAATCAAACGTGTTGTTTGTCAATATTAGGGACCAAATATGAAATCGGTGCAAACTTGAGGGATGAAAACTGTAGTTTCCCCACTTTATAATCTAATGGCACGTTTACATTAGATTATGCCATTATGACTTAGAGTTATGTGATCTCATTGCTATCGTCATCCTTGAATATGTTTCTAGGGTATATTACAATCAAAAAGTGTAATTACAAAAAACCTAATTTTTTTTTGAGTAATTTCATCTAGTCCCTTGCATTTTATAAATTTCTTAAATTCACCCTATACAAAAGGGTGTTAACATAAGAAATCTACAAATTACAAGGGGGTGGACGTAGTTATGGAAACATGAGGGGTTTCGTAAATATCGGGGGCATTAGAGTTTGTTTGTTTCTGAGCTTATGTTATTATATAGTTGTTGAATTAATTAAATGAAATCTTTCTATTATACGAAAAGTGTAGATTTTCTCACTGCACCTATATGGTTGGTTGGCTGCGAGTTCCCTCATTATCAAAAAAATTTTAATCATACGTATCTATTGGAATATATTCGTGAATGAAATGAGTTTTTTTTTACGTTTTTTATGCATGTGTTTAAATCATTTGATCTCTACATAGAGTGTATGATTGATACGCGTTTTCCTCACGTATAAATTACCGCAAGTATACGGTATCGCATTTTGCAGAACAGTGGTTCCGGATATCGATCCACAGGGACCTTGTAGATTCAAATGCTGAGTAGTGTAATTATATTATCGTTATATTATCTAGCCGATCGTAAATAAGTGGATTGGTGATAAACCCTAACTTAAAAGCATGCAAGATCGTAAACATGCAAATATGGAATGTACGTAAATAAAGTACGACAACTCAACGCGGGGGGACTTTGATTTAAAGGGGACTTCTAGGGCCAAATCCACCTATGTGTAATCAACAACGATCTACACATCCGTTATCTAACGCCACATTCCTATTCGTTAACCCAGACGCTAAAGTACTCTAACCCCCGTCTCCAGTGTAGTTAGAGTCTACCCACAGGTCCGACGTCTCCGTTCAGAACCTGCTATTAAGAGAGCATTTAGGCCAAGTCCTTAAGGGCTACCCGAAGTGCATCACGTCTCCGTTTCCACACCCCGAGCTATGTTTTCCTAACTTCAAACAAGAAATCCTCTCTCGAGTTCATTCCTATTTAATATCAATCTGAGAGCTGATCAACACAATCAGAAGCATTTAATACAGGAAAACATAACGGAAATCCAAACACGACAAATAGATAACAGAAATGACGATCGAAATCAATATATACAAGGCTTCATTGCCCTAGAAGAAAATGTTCTTAGTTCATAACAAACATAGAGTCAAAAGAATGTACACAAGAAACGAAGAACAAAACGTAAAGAAATATCGTAAGAAAAACCCAAGTCGAAACCCTCGTTGAAGATTCCCGCGAAGAACTGTCGAAGACCGAAGAAAACCGAAGAAAGTCGAAGATCCGTAGAAGACTGAGGCTTGCTTCTATTTATAGTAAGGCAAAGCTTCTTGAGGAAGCTTTGCCTTTTTAGATATTTATTACACATCCCGAGGCCCATATCGCGATATGAGAGGCAATATCGGGCGATATGGTAAAATTACAAGCTCTCTGTTTCGTTTTCCCCCATATCGCGATATGGAATGGCATATCGCGCGATATGGCAAAAATGCAAGCTCTCTGTTTCGTTTTCTCCCATATCGCGATATGGAATGGCATATCGCGATATGGTCACTGCAATAACTTCAAACTCTGTTTTGACCCTTTTGTAGCCCGAATTTGACAATTTTGCATTTCACAAAAATTGTAGCCCTTGCAGTTGGCTTTCTAAATCCACTTGAATCAGCTCAATCGGAGGTCGTATGAAGAAGTTATGCGTAAAATACCGAAGGCTGCCACCATCCACTTGATTGCAATTTTTGCTCTTGTTTGACTTGATTCTCGGCTTCGCTTTCAAAATCGTTTCGAATCGGTAACAATATCTAACAAAACCTAAAAATAGAAATAAAACAAGAAACGCAATAATATATACAAATAACGCCGAAACTCGGACGAATGAAGACCAAAACTCGAAGATTCGATAAGCAAAAATCGAGCAAAATGAACACTTATCAATGATATATAATTGTATTTGATGAAAAAGTCACAGTCGAGATCTCAATAATTTAATATTCCACTAATTTATACAGTAAAACTTCCTCAATTAATTAATAACTTCGTTTATATAATAAAAAAAATTGGTTCCTATACGATAAAATTTTACTAAATTATTAGTTCGATAATTTTATATTTCGCTAAATTAAAATAATTTTGCTAGTCTTGATTCATATATTAATTTATAAATGTTTGATTGTAATAATATTTTTGTAGACATCCGGTAAGGGACAATGTGTTAAATACTTAAAAAGTAATTTGTCAGGTAATTGCATATATATACATACATATTACGAATTCATATACAGACTCAATTCAATGTATATTAAATTAATAATACATTACAATATTGTAATAATTATGTAATATTACAATATTACACAGTTATTGTAAGAATTATGTAATAGTTCACCACATCATCACGCAAAAAAATTGAAAAATGAAGGGCTATTTCATTACATTTTGTAATACTTCATTTTGTAGTAGGATAGCTTAAAACAATGTGAATTAGCCACTATGAAATTCTCTACAGAACATAGGTTCCGGAGATTTAGAGAGAGAGAGAGGGGTACATCATAAAAAATCAAAGAGAAAATGGGATTTGATTATTTTATTTTCCTTTAGCACAAGTCACAGCTCAGAAGTCGAAAAGGAGTGAGGGAAAAACTCTCTCTCCTCTGTTTCTCTTTCTGATAAAAAAAATGGTGAGGAAACGATCATCGAATCAGAGAAGCTGTTGGGATTTCTGGATTCTCGCTGCTGAAAAAGTACGAGAAAGGGAAGAAAATCAGCGGTGGAGGTATGAGATGGAGGGAAAATTGGGCGAAATTAGGTCTTCGGAAGTATATGCAAAGGAAAAGACGAAGACGTCCATGTACTTTTGCATGTGCAGCGTGCGTGCGTCAGAAAATGGGAAGATTCGCCTGAATATTCCCTCCATGTGGTTATGTGCGTCAAAATGCATGTTTGGGTGCGACCGTTCAATTTTTTTTTAGTTAAAGTGGCAAAGAGCAAACACGGAAAAAGTTCAGATGGCGAAATGCTATTAACCTTTTTTTTTTTTTTTTTATTAGCAACTTATGTAAACAAATAAATTACAAGTCAGGTTATAAATAATCTATAACTTGGCTCACATAATACCATATTTGATACTATGGATGATTGTATTAAAAAAATTTGATTAATTATATAATGAATTAAAAATGAATATTAAGTTCATTACCAAATGTTCAATACTTCACCAAATGTAACATAGATTTTACCATCTATGCACTTTTGACCACTCAACATTGTTTATATTATTACATTCTTTCATAAATTTCAAATTCAATAAAACCATATTCACATTGCACAACTTTGTTACCAATTGGTAAAATATGGTTAGGAAATAATTAAGCTATAAATTACACTAAAAAACATAATACCTAACATCCTAACATTAATATATTTTATTTTAAATAAAAGAATCCCTAAATATGATTGTTAAGTGTATATTTTACACTCAACGTATACTTTCTTACGATGATTTTTGTATACTTTTATTGATTTAATGATACTTAATGAGTGGTTTATTGTGTTTTAGGTACAAATTGAAGAATTGGAAAAGTATGGGGTCAAAACTGCAAATGTGGAGAAAATATGGGCCAAAAGTGAATTAATCAAAATTATGCTGAAAATTGGCTGAAAACAGGCCCGCGCGGCCGTGCCAAAATTTAGCCTATTTTTGGCACGGCCGTGCCAATTGCAGAAGTTGGGCAGAAGGTTTCGGCGATTCTCGCGCGGCCGTGTGAGAATTGCACTGATTCTCGCGCGGCCGTGCCAACACACGCTGGAGACAATTTTGGACTTTTAATCACACAAGGAAACCTAAAATCATCTACCAAGTTGGGACATCTATTTAAGGGCAAACCAAGCACGAATTAAAGGACTTTTGACACAAGCTTGGAACAAGAGGAGCGAGAGAACGAAGAATCGAAGACGGAGAATTGACAAATCTTCATCACAATTCTTCTTTTATCTATCTTTTCTTAATCTATGTCTTTTTATATTTTTATTATGTTTTTCGTAGAGAACATGAGTAGCTAAGTTTTTAATCTAGGATTTTGTTGGAACCCTATGTGGGGATGGTGAACCCGTTTTCTTGAGATTATGCAATTATGATTTTATGATTATTTCTTCTACTTGATATGATTGTAAGTGCATGAACTTGATCAATTTATGTGCTTTATCTGTGATTATTGGGATTGACTCGACAGAGCTTTTTTGATAATTAGACGGTAAGTAGAAGAACCTTCGAGTAGTTTTCACCGGATGAGTGTGTCAATTGCATGTGGTGTCGTAGACATACAGATATCACCTTAGGTAGCCATTTACGAGACTTGTTAGTTAATGCTTTATTCATAATTGGTTTGCATAGACATATAGTGAATCGTTTATAATAATAGACTCATAATACACGCGACATCGGGTTATGAGTAAATTAGTGTCTCGGGTTAATAATCATGAATCATATATTTCATAATTGAGGGGTTTTGGGTGAGCAATTCTTGCATAGGGGGAAGATAAAATCCTAGGTCCGTTTTAATTGATATTTTCTCGTGTTATTTGCTTTCTTAATTAGTTTAGTTGTTTGATTGATTTAATTTGACAAACTTTGCGTAGGCTGGATAAAATCATAGTTGTTAGAATTTGGTACTTAGGATTAGATAATTTGAGTATTCCCTGTGGGATCGACATCCGACTCTCACGAGTCCACTTTTACTACTTGTTTGCGATACGTGCACTTGCGTGTTAGGTATTTAGCACCCAACAATGATTAAATACCTTTTACTATCTTTCGTATATTTTACAAGTTTATTTCAGGAAGGCAACGGTTGTCCGATTATAGTTTCCCGAAGAGTTGATATTTCTATTGTCAACAGTCTTCCTCCGAAGACCGCAGCGCTGACGGTGCACTGCAAGTCGAAGGATGACGACCTTGGAAATCATACGCTCACAGTAAATCAAGATTTTCATTTTGATTTTTGCGAGAAACCTTTCAGTACTTTATTCACTTGCGACCTCGCGTGGGGTAACTTTGTGTCGACGTTTCAAGTTTTTAATGCAAAGTGGTTCTTTGTTCTGTGTGACGGCAAACATTGCGTGTACGAAGCGAAAGAAAGTGCTATATATTCGTCGGACGGAGAACCTTGGGGAACCTGGATTTGTGCTGATGGCAAAAATTGCTATCCCGATTCATGAGTTCGATGACTCGATATTATATGTTATAGTTGAATAAAATAAAACAAATTCAGGGTTCACAGAACTAAAGAAAGTTTAACCGTTCTATTAATTATTTGTGAAATTAATTAAATCTAATAATTGCACAAATTTTCATTTTATCATGATATATATGTGACAACTTCCAATTTTCGTTGGTTCCGATCCGAAAAGTTCCGATTTGGGAACAAATTTTTCATTCCGACTTCTAAAATTTCGATTTTCGATATTATAAGATTTTTTTGGATTGAAATTGAAATTATATAAAATAAATTTGAAATTTCCGATTTCTGATCAGATTTAATTCCGAAAAATACACCTATAAGTAATATATATTATATAATACTTATTTTCCAAGAAATACACCTATAAGTTTTGTTTTAGGATTTTGACATAATGAATTGTTGTTAGAAGTTTTATTGAATATTATGTTGCGTTTATTTTTATTTATTTTTTTGAACTGAAATTTAGTAGTTATTAGTTTTACTTTTATCGACGTGGATGTTCTTATTTTTGAAAATTTATGAACATTTTAGAAAATTTCGGCTAAGTTTCGAAATTGTAAAGCTTATGTGATTTCCGATTTTTTTCCGAAATTCCAAAATTTATGGACCTTTTGGAATTGGAATGTAGATTCCGAAAATTTTGGAATTGAACTTGGAATTGATTTTGTACTTCCTTTTTAAGTTCATCTGATATTTTTTCGAAGAAAGCTAATTCCGATTTGATCCATCCGAGTTTCATACCTTAAACGCATCACAAATTCCATATAGATTACTTCTCAATAC
>NW_012193101.1:2322811-2335064 GCF_000504015.1 Erythranthe guttata
TATTCACTAAAATGTAATCAAAAAAAGATTTAATAATGATTATATTATTACAATCTTTCATAAATTTCAAATTCAATAAAACCATATTCACATTGCACAATTTTGTTACCAATTGGTAAAATATGTTAGGGAACTAATTAAGCTATAAATTACACTAAAAAACATAATACCTAACATCCTAACATTAATATATTTTTTTAATTAAAAAAAATCCCTAAATATGATTAAATATCTTTTACTATCTTTCATATTTTTTACATGTTTAATTCAGGAAGGCAACGGTTGTCCGATTATAGTTTCCCGAAGAGTTTATATTTCTATTGTCAACAGTCTTCCTCCAAAGACCGCACCGCTGACGGTGCACTGTAAGTCGAAGGACGATGACCTTGGAAATCATACGCTCACAGTAAATCAAGATTTTCATTTTGATTTTTGCGTGAAACCTTTCAGTACTTTATTCACTTGCAACCTCGCGTGGGGTAATTTTGTGTCATCGTTTCAAGTTTATAATGCAAAGTGGTTAATTCTTCCGTGTGACGGCAAACACTGCGTGTACGAGGCAAAAGAAAGTGCTATATATTCGTCGGACGGAGAACCTTGGGGAACTTGGATTTGTGCTGATGGCAAAGATTGCTATCCCGATTCATGAGTTCGATGACTTGATATTATATGCTATAGTTGAATAAAATAAAACAAATTCAGGGTTCATAGAACTAAATAAATTTTAATGGTTCTATTAATTATTTGTGAAATTAATTAAATCTAATAATTGCACAAATTTTCAAATTATCATGATATATGTGCGACCATAATAATAATAATAATAAAAAAGATGTTATATACTTTATGTTTGCATTAGATTATGTCTTTATGAGTTATGTGAACCAATTATATATTATTTATTAACACATTTATTATCACTTGACACGATCAAATGGTTGATAATTGGGACGTAAATAATCGTACTTGTAATTTAAATTTGGCAATTTTAAATAGGGTTGACTGAATGTATTGCACTTTGACGACATAAATTTAAGGGCAAATTACGGCCAACTCTAGAGGTATGGCCAAATGCTGAACACGCCTAATTGAAGGGTGCAAAATGCAAATTACCCAATTACATTTGAACCAAAATATTTCCTTTAGTTTATTTATTGTATCGATAAATTATTACTGTAACTTGTAATAGTTGACTAAATCTTTTCTTATATAATAATCAATTCGAAATAAACACATCCAAACATATGTAGCAACATTATTTTATTTCTTTCATTTGAGTACTTTCTTAGCACAAATTTATACAATCATACCACAGCCTTTTAAACAAATTTTAAATTCAATAAATCCCATATTCACATTACACAAATTTATTACAAATTGTAAACATATGTTAGGGAAATAATTAAGCTATAAATAAGACTCTAACACATAATTACCTAACACATTAAAAAAAAAAAAAAAAAAAACTCAGGCTCTATATATAAATATATATTATGGCGAAATATCTCTTTTTGTGTTTTATCCTTTTTGCATGTTTGTTTCAAGAAGGCAAAAGTTGTTTTATTTTTCCAAGAATTCATGTTTCTATTGTTAACAAACTTCCTGCGAATTCCGAACCACTGTCGGTGCATTGTAGGTCAGGGGACGACGACCTTGGATATCATACGCTTGCAGTAAATCAAGATTTTCATTTTAGTTTTTGCGTGATACCTTTGCTCACGATATTCTATTGCGACCTCAAATGGGAAACGAAGATGGTATCGGGTGATGTTTTTAATGCAGCATTTCCTAATCCATGTGTCGACGGCACTTGCGTATACGAGACGAGTGAAAATGGCGTTTATATAAATGGAAAACTTTGGAATAGCTGGTATTGAAGGGGGAATTAGAGTTTGTTTGTTTCTGAGTTGATGTTATATATAATATATAGTTGAATTAAATAAATGAAATATTTCATATGTATTGGAATATATTCATGAATAAAATGAGTTTTTTTTTTTTTTTTTTTTGTGTGTGTGTAAAAAGTGAGTCAATATGACAGCTTGGCACGGTATTGCCTAGGGGTGTGTAAATCGGACAGATTGGATCGAAATTATTTTCGAAAAAAATCGATTTTTTTTAAAGTGAAAAACTAGTTCCAATTTCGTTCCGAAAAAATAAGAAATTTAAATTTCAGAAACCGGAACAAAACAACTTGTTCGAAATCAAAAAAATTTGGATCGAAATTGGTGTAATTTGGAAATTTTCAATTTTCGGTCACCTAAAATATATAATACATAAAATATTTGTATTTTAAGTGTAGTATTCATAATAAAATTTGAATTTTCGGAATTACTTTCGAAACTTAAATCAGATAGGAAATTGGAATCTCATATATATATATTCCAATTTCGTTTCGATTCTAGTAATTTTGAAAAATCTGAAGTTGGAAATTTGGAATTCTGATTGAAAAATATTATTCTAAAACCTGACTTTCAAATTGAAATCGAAAATTTCGTTCCATTTCCGCCCTAGTATTGCCTAACACAATTTTAGCATTTATACTTCTAGAAAAAGAAAAAAAGAAAAGAGAAAAGAAAACGCCATATATATATATATATAGAGAGAGAGAGAGAGAGCGCGCATTGAACCACCTAAACTTTTTAAGTTTTTGCGGGAAAATTACATTTTTCGTCCTCAAACTTTACTCACTTTTTCGATATTGTCCCTAAACATTTTCGAGTTACAATAGTAGTCCTTAATGATGCCATTTTTTAACAAAAATGGTCCACCGTTTAATTTTCCAGTTAAGTTGGATGGAAGTTGCACGTGCCACCCGCATGACTTCTAATATCACATTACAGGAAAATAAAGTGTTTTAACAACATGCATTGCATCTTGTTAAACCCAAAATACAAGGTAAATCTCATAATTAGTTGATTTAGACATAAAAATTGTATGCAATTTTGATATGAACCAGAAGGAAATAAAACAAAACATATTATAAAAGACAACAAAATCTACAAAAATATATTTAAAAAAGAGAAACAACACCGTACCATAATCAGCCCTTCCAAATACAACTTTTTATTCTTTATTTTCTATTATTTTCTTTCACTCATCAGACACAAGTAAGAACCACGACCACTTGTTCTTTATGAGAATTACATAATTGAGAATCAAATAAAAGGGAGAGCAACGACCCTCACACAAAATCATTAAACCTCTTGAATTCTTTGACATATGAACACATTAACATATTCAAAATGTAACCACACATGATGTCTTAAACATTAAATTAAACAAACTAATGGTGCATAAATATATATTCGTTGTTTACCTTCGTATGGCTTTAGTTTCATGGGTGCGCGAACATGTATTATTTTTTTTGTGTGGATTCCACCGAACAAGGAGTTCTACCAAGAAACGGAGAATGGCAAAAACGCATTATTTGAGCACTTATCTTTCGAAGTTTCATTTTTAGGAGCAGGATATACAAAGTAAGAAACATGGCGAAAGTCGCGAGGCCTAGCTACCAAACTAACTGTATGAACAAATTCTTAATTCCTTGGTACTCTCCTGGATTCTATTTCCAAAAAAATATGTTAATAAATTTTTAATCTAAAGATTTAGTAATTCCCAAACAGAGATATATAAACAAAAGAATAGTTTAACCCAATTATAACTCCAACCAACCGATCATGACCAAGTAGATTGATGCATAAGCCTAGCTTTAGGGCATACATGGGGCATTTTTTAGGCCGGTCGTAGCCGCCGTTTGCCAGAGTTAGGAATGGAGATGAAGGTCTGCTACAAGTGTCACAGATGTAGCACATATGGTTTATGGATAGAAAGATATTGACTTTTCTTGTTGATAAGCCATTTTTTCTTGTATTTCTTTTTTAACGACACGGAGTGCACCTTGTTAAAAGCCCTTTCTTTTCTTTGTTGTGTGAAAAATAGAAGTCATGTGAGTAACATGTGCAGTTTCCGTTAACTTAACAGAAAAACTAAACGGTGGATCACTTTTGTTAAAAAATGGCATCATTAGGGACCACTATTGTAACTCAAAAATGTTTAAGGACAATATCGAAAAAGTCAATAAAGTTTGAGGACGAAAAATGTAATTTTCCCAGTTTTTGCTGATCACCACTTGAACAAATAGTTTTTGCACGAATTCACATGTACTTAATTAATTGTGCCACTTTACCAGTTTTTGCTTGTTTTTAGGTCAAAATGACCGGTTTTCAACCCATGTGCATTGCACATGACAAATCCAAGGCTATTGACGTCTTTTCCATTTTTAAAATGGAATAAATGTTAAATAAAATTTAAAAAAAAAAAAAAACAACATGTCTTCATCTTCTTCCCAATCCCAGCAACTACCCATCTCACGCACACCACCCACCCTACTCACCCAATTCACAACTTTCATCAAACATTTATCTCATATGTTGCAGCCGTCCGCCGCTCACCACCAGAAACCAACTCCGCCCTCTTACACAACCACCAAGCTCACCACCACCACATCTTCTTCACATCCGCCGCTCACAAAGGGGTTCTCCAATTTTCATTTTGATATGATCAAAGAAAAAAATATTTTAATTTATTATTTCTTTATTCACTTTAGTTTAAGCAATTAATATTTTTTGCATATCTTACGTTGATAAAAATTATTCGATGATATCTATGACGAAGTATTACTGTAATAGTAAAAATATATTATCAATCTATTTTATTTAGATTACATCAACTCGAATCGAATTGCAATAATAACTATAATATCCGAAATCTTTTAGAATGTTTAAAATGTACACGGCATCCATCTAAATCTCACTATATATATGAAAGCCAAAGCCAATAGATATATCAATAAATGAAAAATAAAATAATTCTCAACAAAATTAAATACAATAATGAATTATCTTCTCTTATTTCTCATAATCCATTCTTCAAACCTTCTCCAAATCACAATAGCATCAATAGACAAAAGGACTTGTGCTTTTAGTCCGAAATACGATGTTTACGTAGCTAACAATTTGCCTCCCGATTCGGAACCGTTATTGATGCACTGCGCTTCGAAAGATGACGAACTTGGATATCACAATGTTACAGTAAATCGGGATTTTCACTTTAATTTCTGTGAGATCCCCCATACATTATTTTTCTGCCACCTTTGGTGGAATAACAAGGATGTAGCGTTCGACGTTTATAATGCTCGGTGGAAGCATAATATTTGCATTGATTTTAAATGTTACTGGGTGGCAAAGAGTGACGGTATTTACTTTTCGGGATACTACCCTCCTAGAGAATTAGAATTAAAGTATTCTTGGTGATTAAATAAAATGTAAGATTCTTCATCATATATACCATGAATAATGTAATACTTTTCATCATGTATAGTATATTGTATGATTAGAATAGTTTGAGTAAATTAAAAATATAATAATGCATGATTTGAATGATTTAACTTTCATAAATTGTTCTTTTTCTACATCTATATAATCTCTTATAGTCTTCATTATGCTTTTTCTCCCGACGCTCAAGTCTTATCATTAGTTTTTAGTACCATCATTATCTCCTCTGAGAGTATTTTTTATCTTTGAAAAACAAAATGAAGAAGAAATGCCATGTAGGTATATTTGGAAATATTTTCTGAAATAAAAAAGATTTCATGAAAAAATGACATTGAAAGAGGGTCGATGTAAGACGGAAACAAATACCAAGGGAAGTTTGGTAATTATGAGTAGGTGGAGGTATTTTTCGTAATTTTGCCTAAGTTTATGAGATTTTCACTTTAATTTTTGTGAGACCCCCGCTACTTTATTTTTTTGCCACCTCTGGTGGGATGACAAGGATGTAGCTTTCGATGTCTATAATGCTCGGTGGGAATATAATATTTGCATTGATTTTAAATATCATTGGGGTTGCAAAGAGTGACGGTATTTATTTTTCGGTATACTTTCGTCCAAGAGAATAATTAAAAAAAAAAAAAAAAAAAAAAAAAAAGAAAAAGGTATTCTTGATGATTAAATAAAATGCAAGATTCTTCATCATCACATGAAGATTACTTTTGATCATGGGGATAGTGCATGATGAAAATATTTTGAGACACTCAAACATAATTATGCATGATTAGAATAATCTATCTTTAATATTGTTCTTTTTCTCTTTTGGCTTGCCTTTAAATTTAAAGTGTAATTACTCTTAGACATATATATTTTATGTCTCTTTTTGGTGTATGTTTGTGTGTCTTAGTGTTTGTTTGTTTAACCAAAGCATAAATTCTTAAAGACAATGACTTTATAAATCACACACTTAGACCACTAATCGATGCACCAAAATATTTAGAGAAATTTAGGAAGATTAAAATGTTTAGTTCTGTTTTTATTTCACTTTTATTCTTTCTCCGAAACAAACTTAGTAAAAATTGTCTTCACTGGAATAACAAACAAACATAACTTTATTTTTCAATTTTTCTTCTACAATACATTGTCAAAAAGGATTTAAACATGATTGACCAATGTATTATGTCACATCTCAAATTATAAACAAATATTACTTTCATTCTCAAATTATTCCTGCGAAAGATATTTCCCCAAAATAAGATGAAAATAACCCCGAAAAACGAATCCAAACATTGCGTATATATGTAAACTATAGGCATAAACATCATGTAAATATTGATACATATAGGCATAAACATCATGTAAATATTTTCATACTTATGTTTCCAATATTGATGCATTTGAAAATTGAAACAAAATCAAGCAAGAAAGCACACAATTTATGATTCTGACCATAAATCAAGATTGCCAAAAACCGTCACACGAAATTTAAACCAAACTTTAAAAGCCAACAAATTGTCGGATAAATCATCTTTTGGCAACTTTGGCAATAAGTTCCAAAGCTCTTTTCGCATGTGCTTTCGCCTCAGATTTGTTCCCTTCCGAAATGTCTTGAATCTGCGCAATCTTCAACAAGCCTTCATTCGACCCCGGATTATTGAAATACAGCACATACACCAAAACCCACGTGAAGTAAACACACTTTTTCGTCTGCAAGACGCTCAAAAATCTCGAGTCGAAAATCCTCCCATATTTCCACATTTGAAGCCGATACTCTTCGTCTTCAATTTTCCCGCTCAAATTCTCGAAAACATGCAGCAAAGATTCCACATCTCTCTTCATCCTCCCGGAATAAATCGCTTGCATGAAAATTACATCCGAAGTTTTCAAATCCTCCACGCATTTCAAGAACAGAGTGTAAGGATGAAGACCAATATACGCCACGTGCATTACATACAAGAAATCCTTAATCTCTCTCCCGTTTTTCTCTTCTTCGCCAGCGTACAACAACACGTAAAACGTGTTCTTTATTACCGATTGCAAATCCATTACAGTCTTCACAGCCTGTATTCCTTCCTTCTCCGGGTGAAAATTCTGCAAAGCCAACTGAAAACCGTAGAACTTCGCGAACGAGTTCCTCAATAAATGCCCAATCCTCAAGTAATTATCCACCGGTTTGCTGTAAAGCCTCAGATAACTACACGCAATAAAACAGCAGCTCTTTGCGAATCGACCCTTTTGATAATCCGTAAATCTTTCACCAAAATTCATCGAAGCAGATGAGGTGGTCAAGTTATTGATTGGGGTGGCCGAAAGTTCGATAATATCCATCTCCTTCGATTTATCCACCAATTCAAATTTCGGGTCCGCAAATAGTGGTAAATCGAATTTGTCGGTTAAGTTGAACGCCAAGAGCATCAATCCACCGACAGTTTTGTGAGATACCCCGGTTTTCAATCCTCGAAAAACTTCGACTCCAAGTTCGCAGATTTGATCCACGGTTAATCTATGCAACTTTATCACGGGCTTTTGACCGGGTTGAAGATCCTTCCAATCGTTCATACTCGTGGTACCGTCCAACGAGTTTTCCATTAATTGGAGATATCTAGTCCTATCGGTCGGTCCGTCGATGGATTCAAAAAGAGCTTTCCATTTATCGGGAATGACTAGGCGTTGTCCACTTGTAGATGAAGAAGATTGTTCTGCTTCATGCTTTTCGATATGTAATATTAATTTGTCCATAGCTTTTCTAAGGGCGGACATGTTATCGGCCATTTTGCTTACGAGAAATACGGAAATGTTTGCCCTGTGTATGATATTTCAAATAATTTCAAAGCATGATCACACACACACACACACATATATATATATATATATATATATATATATATATATATATATAAATATATAGACACTAAGACACACACAGACACACACACACACACACACTGAGTTCAAGTTCCCCAACTAAATACCTTAAATTTAAACAAAATAAAACATAATTATGGGGTTCAAATCGACGGAAAAAGTGACGGAGCTACTTCTCCCAGCATCGCTATTGAACCCTAAATTCAGAATACTAAAAGCTACCCCAAATTTCCCATCAGTAAAACCCTAATTTGAGTCAGAAATTGTTCAGCTCGATCTATATAAAGTATAAACACATTACACATAGAACAATAGGAAGAAGAATCAGAAAATCACCTCAATTTATCTCACTGCACAGAGAAGCAAGCGGGTTGGCTTCAGACGATGAGCTATGAGCTAGAGTTTATGGTTTAGTACTTCATTTTTGTGGACTTGTTTTGTAAGCTATATATATATAATGGGAGTGAAGTCAAAATTTATGATCGGAGAATTATTGTTATTATTAGCGTAAATTACTGGCAACTCCCTAAGGTAATTAAATTACGAAAACCCCCTATTATTTGGATAATTACAATCATCCCTCAAATATGAATCTTCCTACATGTCGACCTTTATAGTGTCAAATTCAGTATAATCTTCTAAATTACGTGTAATGTTCTGTAGTTTGTACTTAGTTTTATGCAAAAATGCAGTTTCTGATGCATCACAATTCGATATTTACAAGTCAGTAGACTCATCTTTATGATCATCTTGTTGCAAAATGTGCAGCTCGAATGGTGTAAAATAGGTACAAACTGGAGAATATTCCATATAATTTAGAAGATTTCACTAAATATTACAGCAATGGTGGACATGTAAGAAAATTTAGAATTGAGAGATGATTGTAATTACCCAAACATGAAGGATTTTTTCGTTATTTGACCTTATCTAGGGGTGCCCAAAATTATTTATTTAATTTTTTATTATTATTATTATTATTATTATTATTATTATTATTATTATTATTATTATTATTATTATTATTATTATTATTATTATTATTATTATTATTATTATTTAAGAGAATAATTTAAGATTTTTCTAAAAGAATTTATCAAACACCTATTATAATAAGTTTTAAAACATCTTTTAAGAGGTTTTTAAGAATTTATAGGTTTTGTCAAAAGGCTCTAACCTATGTAGATGTAGTCAACAGGACTCCTTAAGAAAGGTACTCAAATAAAGCCAAAATCTATTAAAAATAGTCAAATTCAATAATAACATATGGACCAACATAATTCATTTGATTAGTGTATCTATAGATTATAATAATTGTAATTTGTAATAGTTACCTAGTCAATCTTTTGACTTATTTTCTTCTACGTAACATCATTCCATTTCTCTTTGTACTATCTTAGTACAAATTAATACAATCAAAACAATTCGACAATAAATATATTGTCACAATATTTCACAAATTTTAAAGTCAACAAGCCCCATAATCACATTGCACAAGTGTATTACAAATTGTGAACATATATTATAGAAATAATTAAGCTATAATTAAGCTATAAATAAGACTCAAAGACATAATACCTAACACACATTATAAAAAAAAATTCTCAAAAAAACAATAATAACTCAAAATCAATATACATACGACCGATGGCGAAATATCTCTTACTGTCTTTCGTCCTTTTTATGTGTTTGTTACACGAAGGCGAATCTTGCTTTATATTCCGAAAAATTCATGTTTCAGTTGTCAACAAACTTGTTAACAGTGACACATCATTGTCGGCGCATTGTTATTCGAGGAACGATGATTTAGGAAATCCTACGATTCCACTGAATCAAGAAATTAATTTTAGTTTTTGTGTGGCGCCTATATTTACACTTTTCAAATGTGAACTCGTGTGGGGTGAGAGGACGTCCACCGTTGTTGTTTATTCCGCGGCATGGTGGGTCGATCCATGCGATAAAGGCAAATGCGTATATTATGTGACCGAAAGTGGTACTTATATAGATGATCGACTTTGGGCTTCCTGGAAATAAAGGGAGGAAAGTTTGTATTTGAGTTGAATTAAATGATATATTTCATATGTGCATGAATATATTCATGAAATAAAACGAGATTTTTTTTTCTTTTTTTTTTTTTGTGAATGTGTTCTTCAAAATTCCCGGACTGTTTGGAATTAGAATGAATTTTTAGATTCCGAAATTTTGGAATTAGAATTGGAATTCAGTTTGTACTTCCGATTTTTTTTGGAAATTTTCCGTAAAGGCTAATTCCGAACTGATCCATCCGACTTTCACCCCACTTTGGGTTAAGCAACTAGTATTTTTTGGGCAAACGCTATATATACCTTTCACAACCATACTAAACAAAACTTGGCATATTCCTTCTTCTTTTTTTCGCGAAAAAATTCATCAATCCGCCTAGAGTTGTGTGAGATACTCGGGTTTTCAATCCGAAAAACTCCAACTCCGCTTAATCGACGTAATTTTCAATGGAAATTATTTGTTTCGACCAAGTTATTATTCGTCGGCTAAATATATATCTATATCAACTATTTTATTATGGTTGCTGAGAATTCAGTCGTCGAAATTATTTTATAAATTATTTTATAGATTATACATTAATAGTCAAATTCAATATAACATATGGTGCAGCCGTGTAATTTCCTTTGGTTATTAATGTATAATCTATAAATTATTATTGTGATATGTAATAGTTGACTAGACAATTTTGACTTCTTTTATAATATAAATAATTGAAATAAACACATTCAAATATATGTCAACGCCATTTTATATCTTTTATTCGAGTGCTATCTTAGTACAAATTAATACAATCCAAACAATTCAACAATCCTTCACAACTTTTAACTTTTTGTTTTTGGGGAAAAAAACAGTTTTTGTTCATCAAATTTGCACCAATTTTATATTTGGTCCCTATATTCCCAAAAAACACATTTGGTCCTTTATGTTTCAAGAATTCAACACTTGTTGTAGTCTTTTCCCTCAAATTTCCATTAAAACTAATGAAATCAAGCGTGTTTCATGTTGCCTTGACTAACGGACTAACGGTAAATTGACGAAAATGACCAAAAGTGTTAAATTATCGGAACATGAGGGACCAAATGTGTTTTTGTAAACATGGGGGACCAAATATAAAATCGATGCAAACTTGAGGGATGAAAACGGTAATTTTCCCTTTTTATATAAAAAAAAAAAGACACAACTTTTAACTTTAATAAAACTTTAATAAGCCCCATATTCACATTACACAATTTTATTACAAATTGTCAACATATGCTAGGGAAATAGTTAATATATAAATAAGACTAACACACATTAAAAAGAGAAAATATCTAAGAAGCAACAATAAATCAAACTCTACATACAAACTATGGACAAATATCTTTTTTTTATTTTCATCATTTTTGCGTGTTCGATACACGAAGGCAAAAGTTGTTTTTTCTACCGAAGAATTCATATTTCTGTCGTTAACAAACTTCCGAACAATTCCCTACCATTGTCAGTGCACTGTAAGTCGAGGAATGATGATCTTGGAAACCATACGCTGACACAAAATCAGGATTATAATTTTAGTTTTTGTGTGGTACCAATATTTACTTTATTTAAATGCAACCTCGTGTGGGGCAATAAAACGTCGAATGTTGATGTCTATGATGCAACATGGTTGGTCGATCCATGTATCAAAGGTCAATGTCTATACGAGGTTTACGAAATTGGTACTTATATAAATGGTGAACGTTGGGGTACTTGGAATTAAAGGGAGGCAAAGTTTGTATCTAAATTGAATTAAATGATATATTTCATATGTATAGGAATATATTCATAAAATAAAATGAATTGTATTTTACATTGCATTGTTAGTAAGTATGTGCGGGTGCAAGACATGAGATTATCATTGAAACGACATATAACTATAGTAGTGTATAGATCAATTAATTTCTACATAAAGTGTATAATAAATTGACAATCAACTTTATATATAGGAAGATATACAATAATTTAGTCGAATACGATTAGTCGATCGTGACCAGTCGATTAGA
>NW_012193101.1:2355018-2368165 GCF_000504015.1 Erythranthe guttata
ACATCATCAGATTTGTTGTAATTTTTAAATATAAATTTACAATGTTCTTCACTTATCTTAATATGATTTTCCACCAAAAGACCTTGCTCTGCTTCAATCTCTTCACGTATCATATAGAAAATTTGTTTCGTGCATATACTAGCAGCATGTTTCTCAAGCCCTTGAAGAGGACTCTCTCTGACAGCAGGCTTGAATTTTTCTAAATCGTTTTGCTGACTAAGGAAAGAACTTCTTAACCCTTGTATTTTGCGTTCAAATTGATTTACAAACTCGGCAAAACTCATCATTTGAGTGACCGCAAGCTTGATCAATGAGTTCATAGATTCAGCCCTCTGAGTTGTACATGCCATGGCCATAAAATGTCCACGAAAATATGCCTCTGCCCACATCTTTTTTTTCTTGTACATGTCAATAACCCATGGCTTTTCTGCTACCTCATACATCTCAACCATGTTAAGCCAGCTTATCTCAAACTCATCAATGGAGCACGGTTCTTTCAATAATCTCATAAAATCAGAACAAAAATCTGCCACTTTTATATTTTGTCGAACATTTCTCCCAAGATGCCAACTACAAAGCCTATGTTTCGCTCCAGGAAATTCTGATGAAATTGCTGCTACCATAGATGAGTCCTGATCTGTTAACACAGAACCCGGAACTTTGCCATTCATTGCCTCAAGAAATGCTTGCAACAACCATCGATATGATTCAATTGTCTCGTTGTACATAAAAGATGCACCAAAAATAAACGTTGAACCGTGGTTGTTGGTACCAGAAAAAATAACCAGAGGATAAAAATACTTGTTTGTCTTATATGTACTATCGAATATTAAGACATCGCCAAATATTTCATACTCAGCCCTGGAAGCTCCATCGCACCAAAAGAGTTTTGAAAGTGCCCCTTGGTCATTCACTGTGTATTTGTAAAAAAACTCACTATCCTTTATCTTCATGCTTTCAAATATAGCTAATGACGTATTCACATCACCGCCTTCGATTCTTTTTAATCGCATACTGTTCAACCAATTGTAACCATCCTTTCTTGTGAAAGACATTTTTCCAACACCTCCAGCAAGTTGCTCCAACAAATCCATAGCTTGACACGGCCTAAATCCGGCATCTGTAATTAAATTCAGCATACACTTGTCGGGCATTGAAATGTACCTATTAATAGAATCAAACGATGAACTTTAAAAAATTGATGCAAATAACAATAAAAGTTGCGACTAAAATAAACTAGTAGATTTTATACCTTTTCTTGTAACCTCGTAAATCGTGATTATGTTGACGCTCAAACTTTGTCACTGAATAGTGCCCTGAAAAACGGTCATGTGCAACACGAAAGCATGCTATACAACCACACCTGGTCACAACTTTTGCCTCTCGTTTCCTAGTATAGTCAGCTTTCGGTCGTCTGCGGAATCCCTCGCATGCGCACACCCATTCCCTGTACTTTATGATGTCATCCGCGGTTTTACGTTTTACACCTTGTTTCCTAATGCCAAAACCAACTACACCGGCATACAATGTGTAAAATTTCTCTGCATCATCAAGACTTTCGAATACTAGTTGTCTAACCGCATCCTCATTGATATTCTCAAAATTGAAATCAACTGAATCACCTAAATGATTTATACCATGATAGTTCATATCATCATGCTTACTATCATCCATGCAATTACTTTCGTCCTTATTAGAAGGTGAAATTGGTTTCTCATTTTCAGTATCAAAATCCATACCTACAAAATATGATTTATAAAAAAATAAAAATGAAAGCAAATCAATAAAATTTCTAATAAGAGAATTTTTCATTTTCAGTATCAAAATCCATACCTACAAAATATGATTTATAAAAAAATAAAAATGAAAGCAAATCAATAAAATTTCTAATAAGAGAAAAAATAATTTATAGCAGATATTTATTTATAATTTATAAATCAAGAGAGTTGGAAAATGAACCACTACATGATTCAGCAGAACATTGCCGCCTATGAAGAGATAAGGGGCATATATGGGCGGATTTGGTGCATTTTTTTTACTGTGATATCCCAATTTTACATTTGCTCTGCCTTCTTTCCAATAAAATAAATATATAAAAGGAATTATTAGTGTTTACAACATATGATGAATAGGAAAAGAACCAACAATTGATTATATTTCTATTTCACATTCCTACTGATTGATTACAAGAGTGGAGGTCTACAAATTCAAGAAATCAATTACGATGAGTTACACATATTATTGAAGATCATGTAAGCAAATCTCTACTCTTTCGAAATTATAAGCATGACGATATTACTATAGTTGATTCAGATTAATCTGGTAATCCAGTTGCGTATAATTGATCAACCAGAGAATCCAAATATCAGAAACAATTTCACATTTATGAGCACTCGTCCAAATAACAGAAAAACCCAAAAAAAAAAACAAAAGTTTCGTGATCCCGAGTTTGTATATTTATAGAGCATGTAAATAATTCACAAGGCTCAAACTCAAGTATCAAAGTACAAAAGAAAAAAAAAAAAAGTTAACGACAAAAGCATTTAAATATCTTAAATGGCAAGGCTCACTTGAAATTAAAATCTTAATACGAAATTTAAATTCAAGTATCGAACTACCACAAAATAATTTTATTCAAAAATAGCAATATCACATGTTTTAAATACTTAGTGATATATGCAACAGGGCCAAAACATAATAAAATACAACAGAATTGATTGTGAAATCGATATAACCAATAAACTATGAAACAAGAATTTACATTCGATAACCCGCAAGGGTGGCCTAGCGGTTGGAGCAAGAGAGCTTGGGTCAATTGACCCAAGTTCGAATCCCCTTGCCAACGGTCGCTAGGTCGAGCTTGTCACACATGGTTAGCCTAGTGTGGTTTACATCTCTCGTATGGTTTGCAAGCTATTATACGAGAGTGTAGGTTTACCCAGTGCACCTATATGGTTGGCTGCGGGTTCCTGCATTATCAAAAAAAAAAAAAAAAAAAAAAAAGAATTTACATTCGATACTTACCAAATTACAGAGTTGGATCTTTCGAAATCCTCCTCGTGGTTGACGGCCTCACTCTGGCGTAGTGGTGCCTCGAATCTCAGACGATGAATCTTGTTGTTGAAATCTCACTCTACCCAAAGAAAAGATCTCCAGATATGACCAATCGTCGGCCGGAAGAAAAGACGGCCGGTGAGAGAGGAATAAGATGACCAATTGTATTCAGAGGAACACCCCACTCGATTTTCGTCTCGAATTTACCCTCAGGCACCTGTTTTATAAGGCCAATCAAAATTTAGAACATAAATAAATCTTGGTTAAAAAATTGTAAGGACAAAGTTTTTGCCTGCTTCAACTGCTTCTGTGTAAGAGACGGATTTCAAATCTTCCGTGCAATTTTATAATATCCATTTGCAAATAAACTTCAAGAAGTTAATTGCACACTCCCTAGGATTCTAGAAAATTGCACCTATATTTATAAGTAACATGCATGGAATAATATAATGTACAAATTAAAAATTAAAATAAAATTAAAATTAAAAAAATAGATCTCAATTTCGGAGAAAGCCATTTCGATCTCAACCTTCCACATCTCGGCCAACAATTTCTCGAATCAGATCTCTCTGCACGAAATCTCGACCCGAAAGAGTAAACATTCCCAAGGGCAGAAGCATAACTTTCCAAATGCATTCGTCCCAAACTCGTTAATTACGTCATGCAAGAAAAGAAATTTTCACTTTTTTGGACAATTTTTCCCCCATGTTTTCGCCTTTGTTCGTTAGCTTCCAACTGTGAAGCTAACTCATTTGTTTCCTTGAGGTCATGAATAGCAACAGCAAAAGCTTCTTTATTGCTTTATGTTCTTCCGAGTTCTTCGATTTTCTTGGTTTTTTTTTTTAATGAAAGCCTTTATAGTTTCGAGTTTTACACCTTCGGTTTTGTACTCGTCTGTTTCTTGATCATCTAATAAAAAAATTGTCACTTGGAATTTTTTATCACCTAATCCATCAGAATTGTTTGTTCTAGGGGAAATTAGGGGAAAAATGATAAAGTTAAAGGAGAATAGAAGGCCAACAAGGCCAATGTATTTGATGAGGATAAAGAATGATGGAGACAATTAAACTAGTTGAACAAGAAAGGCAGACCCCAATATTCTCTTGCCCACTCAAATGGCCATTCCATTCAGAACTTTTAGCAAACAGTTGTTGTGCATCACAAAAGTTCACACGATCAATTAAGTAACGAATTACAGAGGCTTGAAAGTGATAATAAAAAAACAATGATTTTGTTCAAAACACAATAAACTTAATTGTGAAACGATATAACGAAGCAAATCGAAACTAAAAGTTTAAATCCAATAGTTACCAATTTCAGGGTTGAATCTTAGCGACCCACCTCACACTCTGGCATACGCGGTGTATCGAATTTCAAGATGAATTTCGTGGATGAAGGGTCTCTGCCGAGAAGAGATGTTGAGAGCGGCTCAATCGTCGGCCGGAAGAAGAGAGGAGACGGGAAGAGAGGGAGAAAGGTTCAGAGGGATGAACGCAGGAACATTAAATATTTTATGATAATTATTGCTTGTAATTATTTTTAGTGATTAATTATTAGTTTATAATTAACTTTTAGTTTTAGGGGTTTTTATGTAATTTAATTTATAGGGTAGGCATCGTACATTTTTTACTGGGTACGTACTAATCCTACTTGTCATATTCTTATTGGCTGATTACGGTCCGAGAAGTACAACCCTCTCGGACCCTAGACAACCCCTACAAAATATATATATAGCAGCTTAAGAAAAGAAAAAAATGTCAGCAAAGATTGAATTTAAATACTAATTACCTATAGCAGCTAAGTAACGACAATTTCAATAGACTGTACTTCAGTCGCACCGATTCCGTAGAAAATACTTGTGTTGAAAGTATCGACTTGTTCGACACCATCAACTTTGGCGGTAAACCTCAAATACAATATATAACCCGAGCACATAAGTCGGTTTGCGCTGATTACGTCGACCACATTGTATCTTATCGACTACACACATAACAGAAAAAAAAAATTAATAATTCATTAATCATCAAAATGAAGAAGAAAAAAAAAAACCATACATGTTTTTTGTTGAAATAATCAATTGCTATGCTGGCAGATTTTTTGAGACGTTCTGCTGATTCGGGATCTCGATCTTGAACGTCGGGGGAATCTTTGTCATAGACGAGACTGGGACCTCCACAGGTTAACCTCTATAATATAATAGAATCAGAATAAATAAAATTCTATTAATTTAACAAAATATTAAATTCTCGATCTAATAATTTAGTAAATTGATAGAATCATAATTAATAAAATTATATTAATTTAGCGAAATATTAAATTTTTGAACTAATAATTTAGGGTAAATTACAACCATCTCCTGAGGTATGATCAATTTACAAAAAAACCCTTCTTGTTTGGATAATTACGTCTACCCCTTAACTATGAATCTTCTCTTACACCTCCACCCTTATGGTGTTGAATTCCACATAATCATCTAGATTCCGTGGAATGTCCTCTAGTTTGTACTCGTTTTGTGCAAAAATACAGTTTCTGATGCACCACAATTTGATATATACAAGCCAAAAAACACATATTATGATTATCTTGCTTCAAAATGTGGAATTCGAATGAGATAAAATGGGTACAAAATTGATAGTATTCCGTATAATCTCGAAGATTCCACTAAATTTGAAATAGCAAGGGTGGATGTGTAAAAAAAATTATAATTGAGGGGTTTCGTAATTTAACCATACCTCAAGGGTGGTTGTAATTTACCCAATAATTTAATATGTACTCTTTGTCATTGACAAGATTTGGACCTCCACAACTTAACCTCTATAACTTAATAGAATCAGAGCTAATACAATTTGATTAATTTATTAAATTATCGAACTAATAATTTAGTATGTTTTTTTGTGTAAGGATCGGAAGAAATTGAAAAAAAAAATATTTGAAGGTAATAAATTATTAGAACAAGATAACAAATAAATTAAAGAAAATAAAGAGAAACATACACGAGGCTGAGGTTTTAACTTGTATAAATTGTCCTTTTCCATAATTTCAAGCTGTCTGCGTATCTTATTGATTGACTTCTTCTCCTCCGGGTTGACTTTCTCCAATTTATCGACTTGTGTGCGTATCTTATCGATATTCTTATTCTTCTCGCGATAATTTGGTTGCTCCTCCAATTTCTCGAGTTGTTTGCGTATCGTATTGATCCGGTTTTTCGTGGCCGGATTTTTGGAGTCGGCGGCGGTGGACCGCTCCTCCAATCTTTCGAGTTGTCTGTGTATTATCCGGTTCGGATTTTTGGAGGAGTCAGAAGCCATCTCTTCTCTCTCGCGGCGGCGATGGCGGCGGCGGCGGTGGCGGCGGAATCTAAGAAAGCGCTAGTCGTTTTCTCCCGTTGGTTTCTCTTAAATCTTACATCTCTGTCGTCTTTATGCATAAAGAAATTTTCGAAAGAAACCCTAGGGTCATTTTCGTAAATTTTGGTAGCCCTAGGGGAATAAATTGGTAAAACTACAGTTTTCACCCCTCAAGTTTGCACCGATTTCAATAATTTAACGTTTTTTGTCATTTTCATTAATTTACCGTTAGTCTGTCAGTTAAGTCATTGATGGGCATAGGCTTGATTCCGTTAGCTTTAATAGAAAATTGACGGAAATGACTAAGATGACTAAATGTTTGAAACATGAGGGAACAAATATGTTTTCTGTGAATATGAAGGACCAAATGTGAAATTGGTGCTAATGTGAGGGACTAAAACTATATTTTTCCTAAAATAAATTATAAAAGAGCAAACATGACTTATCGAAAAACAAAAAAAAAAAAAAAAAAAACCTATATTTGGGAAATCTTATTTTCAAAATCAACTAAAATTTTGATTAACTATATGACATTACATTAATAAACCTTTTTAATAAAATAATAATAAATATAATTATATTTAATTAAAATTATGAAATCCATATTCGATTATGTGAATCGGTATTCAGTTACTTCCCAATTTTTTTTCGACCTATATAAGTGGCATGTAGAAACCAAAACTGAGAAAAATAAACATATTTCAATCACCGTTGATTATAATTGGAGCAAATGAAAAATAACACCATGATCAAATACATTTTGCTATGTTTCATTATATCAATTAACTCTTTTCAAGCGTATGCGTGTTTTTTGGGTAAAAAAGTTTCTTATAGTGTTCACGTTGTCAATAATCTCCCTCCAAATACGGATCAACTAGTTGTACACTGTGCATCTAAAGATGATGAATTGGGATACCATAATATGACCACCAAGCAGGATTTTCACTTTCATTTCTGTAAAAAACCTAAAGCGACGTTGTTCTTTTGTCATCTCTGGTGGGGCAATAAAAACAAAGCTTTCGATGTTTTTAACGCAAGATGGGATCCCGATACATGTTATTGGGAAGCGCAAGGTGATGGCATTTACTTTTCAGGCACCTGGCCACCGGGAGATTTAGCGAAAGCGTATAATTGGGAATAAAAAGTTACAATTGTACACACTCTCTGTAATAAATATGAATGGCAAATATAGATATGTGGATTATAAAAGTTCATAAGTGATTTTTATTTCAAAGTCCATTTTTTTTTATCAATAAAGTGAAGTGATTTTTTTTTTCTAAATTACATTTTTTTTTATCAATAAGGTGTTAATGATAAATTTATCTAAAATTTTGTAAACTTGTTAATAAAATTACATATTTAATTTGTATTTTCAAATAAACAATTAACAATAAATTGTTCACTCAAAACAATATTTAGTATTATGGAATCCTAATTGATTTTGCAATTTAGTACACACATACAGTTGGTTTTGGAGACATATGCAAGAAAATATGCATGATGTGTTTTAGTATTTTTAGTACTGGATCGATATTTAATTCGGTTATTTATGCAGAATATCAAATTTGAATAAAAATGTTCGGTTCCTGAAAAATAAAAAAGCCATCGGGTTGACATTCAGGACGGTTCAAAAGGGTTTAATTTTCGATTTTCGATTTTTTTTTTCTCACCCTTAGATCTTCTTATAACTCAGATAAAAGATTTTGCATGTAGGTCAAAATTGAACAGAAAATTAGATGGGGTTGTTATATGCAATTTATCAATTGAAATGAATATTAATATATTTATTTATATTTATACTTTAATAAATTATTTGCCGCGTCAACCGTTGGCGCTAAACTTCGCTATAACCGAAAATCCATAAAGATAAATTTCTTATTACAGGGCCCAACTGGAAAATACAAAAAAATTCCTCAACGGCCCAGCAACAGTGCTGTCAACTAACCTGCGCCTAGTGCTCACGTTAAGCTTTTTATCCTCACCTAATCTAACGTGCGCGGCAATCGAATTGATCCCAAATCAAAAACCTAGACCCGCGTACCCAAATTCACACTCGCTCTCTGTTGACCTCTCCGATACAATTGAAGCTACAGGTATTTTAAATTCTTCATTAATTTTATCAATTAATCCCCCCCCATTCGCAAATTCTGGTTATTTTTTCTCGATTTTCGGTTAAAACAGTTGTTCGGAGGTTCAATGTAGTTTTATTTCGCCGAAGAAACACTCGTGAACTGTTTTATTTTATTTATTTATTTTCCTCACTCATAATTGTTCTGTTTTCTTGTTACTTTGTGCTGTCAAGATTCAAATTTAGGGGGCCAATTGTTCGGTGGTTATGGTTTTGGTATGAATTTTCGAGTGGTGTGATGAAGAATGTGGAAATACCTAATTGGCTTGAAAAGTTGCCTTGGGCACCTGAATTCCGACCAACCGATACCGAATTCGCGGACCCAATTGCTTATATATCGAAGATAGAGAAAGAGGCGAGTGCATTCGGTATATGTAAAGTGATCCCACCATTGCCAAAGCCTTCGAGAAAATATGTACTCCACAACTTGAATAAGTCACTCTCGAAATGCCCCGAATTGGGTTCCGATGTAAATCTCGTCACTTCGCCTAAGACAGATAGTTCCGATAGAACTGTTGGTAGTGGGGAGAGTAGGGCTGTTTTCACTACACGGCACCAAGAATTAGGCTGCGAGAAAATTAAAAAGGCGAAGGGTACGACTGTGGACCATGTTGTTGGTGCTAAGAAGCAAGTTTGGCAGAGTGGGGAAGTTTATACGCTGGAGCAGTTCGAGGCGAAGTCGAAGACTTTCGCCAAGAGTCAACTCAGCACGGTGAAGGAGGTGAACCCGTTAGTTATCGAATCCATGTTTTGGAAACAAGCGTTGGAGAAGCCTATATATATTGAGTACGCGAACGATGTGCCTGGTTCAGGGTTCGGCGAGCCCGAGGGAATGCTGCGGTACGTCGATAGACGTAGGAGGAAAACTAGAAAGAGGAACTCGTTCGATAGGAATAGTTTTAGTAACTCCGATAAAAAGAATGACGAAGTAGATACAAAGAGTAGTGTTAGAGGTGATACTAATCGCAATGTATGTACAGAGACGAAATCGAACGACGGGGCTTCTTGCTCTGGTCGAAAAGAATTTCAGGGTAGCGCTGAGGTGGAAGGTAGTGCTGGTTGGAAACTTTCGAATAGTCCGTGGAATTTGCAAGTGATAGCTCGTTCGCCTGGATCTTTGACGCGTTTTATGCCCGATGATATACCTGGTGTTACTTCTCCAATGGTTTATATCGGGATGCTGTTCAGTTGGTTTGCGTGGCATGTCGAAGATCACGAGCTTCACAGCTTGAATTTCCTTCATATTGGCTCTCCCAAGACTTGGTATTCTGTGCCCGGAGATTGTGCTTTCGACTTTGAAGAAGCGATTCGTCTTCATGCTTATGGAGGAAATGCCGACCGGTTAGGTATGATTTAGACGATACTTTCAATCGTTTATTTATTTATTAGTGGCACTACTGTTTTGTAACTTACACTTTTGAATATGCATTAATATGTGGCTGTTGTCATATAGTCTGAAATAAGTATAGCAGCGTAAAAATCTGTTGACAAAATATACTATAATTTTATCCGTAAAATCCATTGTTCTCAGGGTATAAAAATGTTGCTCGTGATACAGTCAAATTGTGCTTATCAATTCCCGCTTTTCAATGTAAATAGGAAGTTCGACTTCTGTAATAGCCCAGCATAAAGTAAAACAAGAAATTTGCTTCGATGCATTCACATGCCTCGACAGTGTTCAAAATTTCTGATTGTTCGTATTTCAAACCAGAAAATAATCAATATTCCTCTTGAAAAGTACTTATTTTTCGTAGTGTAATTGTTGGGCGGGTTATGTTTGTCATTTGAAATTTCTTGTTTGCAGTTCCGGGCAGAAAACAATAAAGCAAAACCTGTAGCTTTGAATATATGTCAAAGTTTGCTGTACTTTTTTTTTAAACTCCGATGCAATTTATTGTGATTTCAGCTGCTCTATCTCTCCTAGGGGAAAAGACTACTGTTCTATCTCCTGAAATTTTTGTTGCATCAGGCATCCCGTGTTGCAGGTAGGTGATTTTTTGGTGCAATTTCTGCAATTTTTTCGTCTAATGAAAAAAATATAGCTAATCTGCAAATTATTATTCTTGTAGGTTGGTACAGTATCCAGGGGAATTTGTTGTGACTTTTCCGAGAGCTTACCACATCGGATTCAGCCATGGTAATTTCTTCTTGCTTTTACGGCATTTGTGTAGAAAGGGCATATTTTCCTTATTGATTATTTATTTATTTATTTTGGCAATTGAAAATATAGGTTTCAATTGTGGAGAAGCTGCTAATTTCGGAACACCGAAGTGGCTTACAATAGCTAAGGAAGCTGCTGTTCGTCGAGCTGTAATGAATTATCTTCCCATGCTTTCCCATCAGCAACTGATGTACTTGTTGACCATGTCTTTCATTTCAAGGTCAGTGTACTGGAATTTTATTATACTTTCTCCCGATAATTGCAAAAGTTAGATAATGTAAATTCACTTTCACATTTTGTTATTTGAACTGTTTGATTTAATATTGAAACGAAGAGATATTCTTGATAAAGTCTCAGCACTACTTCCTTGATTGTTTTGAATGGATGGTAATTGAATTATGTGAAGCTTGTTAAATTAGCTACGTACCAGAAATTCGGCAAGTTAACTCAACGTGTATCATTTCTTTAATAGATAATGGTATGTCATTTTGATCGAATCATAAGCTTGTTATACTCGTCTTTTTCTAAGTTATAAACTTGCTCACTCAGTTTGCTTTCAGTCCGTATTGCTGTTTTTCTGCATTAATGATTGCAATACTATATCTAAGCTTTATTTTTTATGAAATACAGAATACCAAGATCCTTACTGCCAGGTGTGCGAAGCTCGCGTTTGAGAGACCGTCAAAAGGAAGAGAGAGAGATATTAGTAAAGAGAGCATTTATCGAGGATATCTTGCATGAAAACAGGCTCGTGAATATTCTCCTTCGCCGAAGCTCCTCTTACCGTGCGGTACTGTGGGATGTCAAATCAGTGTCGTCTTCGAGTAAAGAATCAGGAATCTGCAAAGATGCTGATCCTGTTGTCGTAGTGACATCAGCATCGATGGAAAAAGATTCTCCCGGTGATAATAGTATTATGGGTGATGTTAAGAACCAGCTAAGTGATTATATTGGTGCGGTTGGTTATGATATCAACGATGATGACTTGGCGTATGATTTTCAAATAGAATCGGGGACTTTACCATGTGTAGCTTGTGGTATACTTGGATTTCCGTTTATGGCCGTCGTTCAACCATTTGTGGATCCTCTTGCAGTTTCTGTGGGACCTACTTTGAAGCATGAAGATGTTTCTTCGGAAATGGATATTGCAGAGGGATGGAATATCTCTAATGTGTCTCTAAAACCGAGGATATTCTGCTTAGAGCATGCGATTGAAATCGAAGAATTGTTGAGTTCGAAAGGCGGATCCAATGTTCTTGTCATCTGTCATTCGGGTAAAATATATCCTTCGTTTTAAAGTATGAATGTTTGAGTTTATTGCATTTCGTACCCTTGTGTTATATGCATTCTTTTAGCACGCCGTCACAACTTCTACGTATGTAAACTGTTTCTCTCGAATTATAAAAACACGAGATATAAAGAATAAAATAAATATACTTATTGCTCCGCCGCCTTTGTTTGTTTCTAGACTTTCAGAAAATCAAGACTCATGCTGCAGTGGTTGCGGAGGAAATATCGATGCCTTTCTGTTACGTCGAGATTGCACCACTAGTTAACGCTTCCCCCGAAAATCTGAACTTGATCGATATTGCTATCGGCAGAGAAGAAACCGAATGTGCCGAAGACTGGACCTCACAGTTGAGCATCAATCTACAGCACTGCGTGAAGGTGAAAAAGTGTTTCCCATCTAAGAATGTCCAGCATTTGTCGAGTTTGAACGGTTTGTTTTGTGATGCAACTCCACGTATTTCAAATAAATCGAGCGTTAAGTGGCTATCGACAAAATTACGCACAAAAAGTCGCCAATTAAAGCCTCTGTTGAAAAATAAGCCATCTGTTGAGAGTGAAACTGCGGAGGAGGTTACGGAGAGAGAGGAGGAGCAAAAGATATCGGAGAAAATTGTCGAAAAGAAATTCATCCAATACTCGAGAAAAAGATACAAGGCTCGTGTTGTTGAACGAGAGATTTTGGGTGCTCAAATTGAAAATCCGGATAAAGAAGATAAAATCGTGGAAGTGAATATTCTTTCCAGAGTTGATAATTCAGTCGAAATAGCCGATGTTGGATTGACTTCAGCTGAAAATCTGATAGACTGTGCTACTACAGTGAAAACAACTTTGGGACAGGAAGAAGAAGCAACAATGGATGAATCTGTAGCAAGCGATGACGTGGCAGTACACGAGTGTGGAATCCCGTCTGATGGATATGAAGACGCGGTTAAAGAAGCTTCTAGAAGTGGCGGCTCCTCCTCAAACGTGTCAGTTTCGGAAGGGCAGCAGTGTATTCAGACAGGTGAAGCTATTTCAGAAACACTGCAATAACAAATGAATCAACTATTGAAGAAGTCTCTTTTCGCGAAGAATAAAATCTCGGATAATTCGAAAGCACTGCAAGGAGTGAAGCACCAAAGGAAAGAAAAAACAGTCCTCGACTAGATCAGAAGATCGATTCGACGT
>NW_012193101.1:2368265-2433451 GCF_000504015.1 Erythranthe guttata
GCAAATTACAAAAACCCCCTCTTGTTTGGATAATTACATCTACCCCCTCAACTCCTCAAATTTAGTGGAATCTTCGAGATTATATGGAATATTATCACTTTTGTACCCGTTTTATCCCATTCAAACTCTACAATATGAAGCAAGATGATCATAATATGTGATTTTTAGCTTGTATATATCAGTTTGTGGTGCATCGGAAACTGTATTTTTTACACAAAACGAGTACAAACTATAGCACATTTCACGGAATCTAGATGACTATGTTGAATTTGGCACCATAAAGATGGATGTCTAAGAAAAAATCATAGTTGAGGGGGTTAGATGTAATTATCCAAACAAGATGGGTGTTTTTGTAATTTGACCATACCTCAGGGGGGTGTTTGTAATTTACCCTTTATTTATTTATTTATTTATTTATTATTATTTATTATTTTAATCTCAAAAAAGCCTCTCCAATATCCAGATTATTATTATTATTTTTCCATTTTGTGACAGTTATACATCTTTTTTCTAAAGTCGATTATCTCCCCTCTTTATCTTACAATTAAAATTAATTACTCTTCTTATAATTTTACAAATCCACCCCTTTCAACTAAAAACAAAGACATATTCCCATTATTTTTGCTCATTTTTATTTGGTATCATTTCCACTTATTTTTGTTTAATCTTTAGTTTTACTTAGATTCTCGATAATTGTTTTTTTTTTTTATCCTAATAGGTATGTTATTTTCTAGATACACAAAATTAAACTATGGATTAAAATTAGGGTAAATTACGACCACCCTGAGGTAAGAATTACGAAAAAATCTTCTTGTTTGGGTAATGTAATGACAATCACATTTCAACTATCAATCTTCTTACACCCTTAAGGTGTCAAATTCAATATAATCTTCTAGATTTCGTGAAATGTTCTCTAGTTTGTACCCATTTTGGGAAAATGTAGTTTCTGATGCACCATAATTTGATATTTACACGCTAAAAGACACACCTTATGATCATCTTGTTCATAACATGGAGCTGGAATGGGGTAGAATGGCTACAAATTGAAGACTATTCCACATAATTTAGAAGATTCCATTAATTTTGATACCGCAAGGTGGACGTGTAAGAAGACTTATAGTTGAGGGAAGTGGGTGTAAATTGTCATTACCCGAACAAGGAGGTTTTTTTTTTTTTTGGTCTTTGTTTTTTATATATATATATATATATTTTGCACTTAAAATAACACCAAATACTATTTATCTTAATTTTTTATTCGTAAATTAAAAATCTCATCTGATTGATTGAGAGTAAAAAATTATATATATATATATATATATATATATATATATATATATATATATATATATATATATATATATATATATATATATATATATATATATATATATATATATATATATATAATTTAATTACTTATTAGAATTTGAGTATTCAATTATTGAATTTACTAGTAACTTAGACCCGTGCGATGCACGAGATTGAACAAACAAACATAACAATCATTAAAGAAAACAGAAATAAAAATATATTGAATATTTAACTGAAAAATCTAATAAAAACTATAGATTGAATATTTTACTGGAAAATCTAATGAAACTCTATCCATCAAAGTATTAATCCGGCCACCAACAGAGTAGTTGTTTTCAACTCTTGATCATATGTCACCTGCACCATAGGACAAAATGAAAGAAAATAACTTTTTATAAATTGAAAATAAATGTTACAAAGCTCATTTATAAAACTTTGAAGAAAAAAAATCCATATATAAATTTAAACAAATATATAAATAACTTACTTAGCTCAGATTTTGGCCCGTCGTTGTCACAAATAAGTATCTTCAAGCCTCTTCGACTTGTAACTCTTGAGATAGCAACATATAATTATCCATGTGAAAACACTGGTTTCTGAAGATATATATCCACATGTTGAAAAGATTGGCCTTGACTTTTATTTATCGTCTTTGCAAACGAAAGAGTGATAGAAAATTGTCGACGCTGGAATTTAAAAGGAATCGTGCTATCTGATAACGTTAGAGTCAATCATGGAATAAACACCTTGTGACCAAAGTTGGTTCCTGATATAATTTTCGCTTCCAAGACTCGATTTCCTAATCTTGTGATTGACAGTCGTGTGTCATTGCACAAACCTGAAGATTGGTCTATATTTCTCAACAACATGACTGGAACACCTTCTTTCAGTTTTAATTCGTGATTTGGAAAACCACAAGAATTAATGGTATTCAAAAACTCGGGCGTATGAATATCAGGTTTGTCAATTCTTCCATTTGCTGAACATGTACTATCATAACTGAACATGAATATTATGGTTTCCCTACAAAAAAATAAAATAGTTATTAGTCTAATGTGGATTTAATTGTACATAACTTATTACAGCAACAATACCTTGTTTGATGCACCACCTAGGAGTTCTGAAGCACTTTTTCCAATTAATTGCAGGACAATACGATCAAATATTACGAATGAAGTCGATCCAGTACTATCAATAGCACTCACCTGAACTCTAAACCTGTACAAAAATATATATTTAATATACAAATTTCGAATACCAAGAGGAATGATGGTGCAACAATTCAAATGTACTTCTTTCGTAAAATATTACCAAATCAAAGTATAATTACCTTGGTACAACAGGAACAAACCCATCACACTATTCTCACCAATATTTCTTTGAGACGGGTTCGACCTTCTTCACACAATTTTTACATGAAGCATACCACCAATTAGCTGCCGACTCGATTTCCAAAATTTTCGCCAGCACGGATCCAACACACACCAACAATATATATACAACAATCGATTCTTAAGCATTATATTTGTTCATGTAAAAATATATCAGATATATGTTTGACAAATCAATGTACCTTTGTACTCTCAACGCACTCATCTATGGTCATTCTATCTGCTGGGAGTGGATCGTACGATCGAGTCAAAGAAAGTTAGGACGATAATTGACTAACTGATGGGACATAGACTTCTCCGAACAACGCAAGCCTGTTAATTTACAGGTATTAAAATATATAACGAGTGATTATACTCAAGGTTATATATATATATATATATATATATATATATATATATATATATATATATATATATATATATATATATATATATATATTAAAAGTTGAATGATCAAATGTTAGTACTTATACCTGTAGTCTAAAACTTCTTTCAAATTCGGATCAATCAGTAGTTGTGATCCATGTCGAACATTTGACAAACTCGTGGTTCCTAAGTATAATTTCAGGTGAAATAATATAGAAAAATATGCATCAATATTTCAACAAATTCCTAAATAAGCATCAATATTAGGGTATGTAAATATTAATATGCACCACAATAGGTTTTAGCCCTGAAACACTGAAGTATGATCATAGTAGGTCCATTTTGGTCAGCATTCGTTACATATGCATCAATTTGTTGAGCAAATGATTCCCATAAAGTATATTTAATTGTATTTTTCATGTAATGTAAAATAAATTACTAGAAATATTAAGAATAAATCCATGTAAAAACTGTAAAAAAAAAGTATAATATTTAAATTACTTTAAATCTTGCAGAATAACATCCAAAAGCTTGCTTTTCTCTTCTTTTGTAGTGATCTCCTTTATATGCCCCTTCTCTACCACATGGCCAATTACAATTGTAACAATAAATAAATTAAATCAAATGTACCAGATTTATTTTGATTACTGAGGATTCCTACATTTACCAAACTAAGTTACATGAAAAACTTGAGTACCAAATAGTAAATATTCATCCACATTCTTCTTTATTGTGTCGAAAGAAACGAACTTGAAGTTGGTTGTCGGAATATTTTCGGCTACTATATTAATAACTACAGTCATTCCGCAAAATTGAGCTTAAATTTGTACATAGATCCTCTAAATGGTAAATTTGAATCACCCACCAAGAAATTTTGAAACATATAAGTTTCGCTTTCTTTCACCAATTCCTTAAATTTCAACGAACTAGAGACCGAAGTAAGTGAAAACAGATTAAAGAACAGGAACCAAAGCAAGGGAACGTAAAAAAGAACAGGGCTTTCTTTACCTGAGGTGTTGGAGCAGCAAACACAGAGAGAGAAGGAGAGAGATACAGAGAAAGGTATACTTATAAACAATGTTTTGAAAACCGGACCGGACATCGAACCGGACAAGTAACTGGGTCATGGTTGGACCGGTTCAACCGGGGTCCAACCGAGTTTTTCACTTTTTTTTTAATATAATTATTTTATTAATTTAATACTTAAAATATAATATTCTTTTATATTTTCGTCCCACTTTAGTGAATCATCCACTTAGTCAACTTTTTCTAGAAAAAAAAAAAATCATTTATTTTTCCTCTCTCCTCTCCCCTCTCTCCTTCTTTCTGCTACTTGGTCTGTTTCCACTTTTTACAGAGCCTCTCATCCCCTTCTCTTCTTCTTTTCTTCTTTCTTCTTTTTTTTCTTTTCTTCCTCCTTCTTTCTTCTCCGTCGGTTTATTCTTTCTTCTCTATATGGCAACCACCACTTGGATTGGGTCACATACCACCCCGGATCCGTCTAGATCCGTTCACCCCCAACCATCTCCGACAAGATTCGGTCGCTTAAGACGACAATCTATGCAGATCCGACCATTTCGAGTTAAAACCCGGTTCTCGGACTGGTTTCCGGGTTTCCCGGTTCTTACCGGTCGAACCGGGTTTTTGATAATTGACCCGGGTTTTTGACCTTTTTGGGTTTTTACATCTAACCGGACCGGACACAACAGCGGTTCGCGGTTGAACCGGTCGGACCGGCCGGTCCGGTCCAGTTTTCAAAACATTGCTTATAAAGAGTTTGTGTGGAAAACCTAAAAGATATCCAAGGATCTTCTAATATATATATATATATATATATATATATATATATATATATATATATATATATATATATATATATATATATATATATATATATATATATATATATATATATATATATATATATATATATATATATATATATATATATATATATATATATATATATATATATATATATATATTAGATTATTGTTCCAATAATTCTTTGGGGAAACGTGTGATAAAAAAAATAGAAGAACTGTGTCATTGAAAAGTTGTGGATTTAAAATGTTGAAGCATTAGTAGAAATTAATATATAATTAAACGTGTTTAATTAGTAGATTATATGAAATTTAATAAAATATGAAAAAATAGTATTAGAAAATTAATTTAGATTTATGCCAATATTTAGGAGATTAGTTAAAGGATTAGTAGAAATTAATATTTAATTACGTGTTTAAATATTAGATTATATGAAATTTAATAAAATATGAAAAAAATAGTATTAGAAAATTAATTTAGATTTATGCCAATATTTAGGAGATTAGTTAAAGGATTAGTAGAGATTAATATTTAATTACGTGTTTAAATATTAGATTATATGAAATTTAATAAAATATGAAAAAATAGTATTAGAAAATTAATTTAGATTTATGCCAATATTTAGGAGATTAGTTAAGGGATTAGTAGAAATTAATATTTAATTACGTGTTTAAATATTAGATTATATGAAATTTAATAAAATATGAAAAAATAGTATTAGAAAATTAATTTAGACTTATGCCAATATTTCGGAGATTAGTTAAAGGATTAGTAGAAATTAATATTTAATTACATATTTAAATATTAAATATTTAATAAGATATGAAAAAAATTGGATTAGAAAATTAAATTTAATTTAATTATAAGATATCCTTCAAATGAGCGAGAAAAATATTAATAAGATTTGATTAAATACATCATGATAAATTTATATCAAAAGTCTCTTCAACGAATTATAATTTACTTGATCGCAATTTGAGTTCTTTCTTGAATAAAAATAAAAATAAAAGTAAAAATAAAAATAAAAGATAAAACCTAAAAGGATTCGGGTTGATATTATTCCTGACCCGTTACTTCTCCGTACGACGTCGGACTCTCCCTTTCCGCGCACGACGACGTTCCTCCGCCGCCAACAACCAATTCGCCGTCGCCGCCGCCGCCGCTTCATAATAAACATAACGTATAATTGCAGCTTTGATTAGGTATTTTCCTTGTTATGTGTTTTCTCCCCCGTCAAGTTAATTGATTGAGATTACGCGACTTCAACTGTTCTTCAATCACTCGATAAAATTCATCTAAACTTTTGTACACTCTTGTAATTTTATGATTTTTATCTGAAATTACGATAATTAGTTGAAGTTGACGCCGTAGAGTTTGGGATTTATGTAATTGAAAAATAAAATAAAATTGGTTTCGTGTTGCTTATTTCTTACCGGCTTAAATAGGGTTTTTTTTTTTAATCTGTTGTGAATTGAACTTTTACCTCGTTGTTTGGTATGTCGAGCAGTATGCAAGTTTATCTGATATGGATCAAGCAGTATGCAAGTTTATCTCTTTGTTTGGTATGTCGAAATGGATCTTTAGTCCTCATCTTTTTACCCTTTTTTTGTTTTTTTTTTTTTTTTTTATTTTAGGATGTTGCTCATGAATTGAGTATTTGCGATTGAATCCAGGCTTTTCGTTATAAAGTGAAGAGATCAAGCATTAAGGATCTTCTTTGCAATGGGTTCTCCTGAACGTGTAAGGAGTTCTGTGAAACGTGATACCGAGGAGGATATAGAGGTAAATATTGATATTGTGAGGGACGAGGAGGACTGGGTGGGTGATGATAAGAGGAAGCAACGCTCGAGCAAGTCTAAAAAGCAGGGAACTGGTGAAGATGTTGATGGATTGGATGGTAGTGGCAAATTAAGAAGTATGTCTGACAGACATGAAAGTCGAAAAAGATCCGCTGACACAAGTAGAGCTGATAGTGACCAGGATGACTATGAATCAAGAAAAGAGTCGCGCTCTAAGCAGGTGAAGAAAAAGTCGGAAGAGAATACATTGGACGTATTAAGCACATGGTATCAAGATGGAGAAGCAGAAAATAAGCCTGATGGCGGGGACAAACCTGGGAGTAGAGGATCCAGTCGAGCTGAAGAAAGTGAGAGAATGAAATCATTTTCGAAGTTCCCGGACCCTGATTATGAAGGGGAAAACTTGCAGGATAGAGATTTAAGAGATCTGGAGAGATGGAATAATGAACGAGACAAAGGATATGGGTATTCTGACCATGGAAGAAGCCACCGAAGGAGATGGGATGAGGCTGAACATGGAGAAAAATCTGATGCAAGAAGTGCAAAGTCTTTCGATGCCAAAGTCGAGAGTGCAAGTGACAGAGAAAGGAGTGACCCTTTGGGAATTGATGGTATAAAGTCCCATGACAGAGAGGGCAGGTCTGAATTTCTCGAGGAAGACAATATGGGAAGTTTAACACGTGATGCCATATCAAATAACGAGATATTTGAGGAGCATACGCAACAAAGAAATCCCACTCAAGATATTCTTGACGGCCGTGCAAGATCTTTAAATGCTGATGAAGATGTCAGTACACTGGTGAGAGACAAGCGTGGGAGAGATGTTGAAAGCAATGCAACCAGAACGCCTGAGAAGATTGGAAGGCGCCAAACTGACGCGGATAATCTTGACATTGATTATGAAAGAAGCACTGCTTCTAGGAGGAAGGAACTGGGGAAAGAGGGCTCTTGGGATGATAGATCGAAAGAGAGAGATGATAGTTGGGGTGACAGAAATAAGGACCGGGAGGATAATAAAGATACCTGGAAAAGAAAGCAAGATAAGGAAGCAAGAGATGCAGAACCACCGTATGATGTTAGCATGAGGGACTGGGATATGCCTAGGCGTGGCCGTGATAGAATGGACGGCCGTCCTGGTGGTAGAAAAGATGGACGCTGGAACGAACATGTGAAAGCCTCGTACAAGTACGGAATATCGAACGAGAATTACGACGTGATTGAAATCCAAACCAAATCCGAGCTAATTCCCGATGCAAAACCGGCTGCTGACATGGAGGAGAGGTCACGAAACACACAAAGAGGATCTACACCGTCTGGTGAAGACACAAAAGACAGGTCCACAGATGGTGATCAGCAGTTATGGAGAGATGACAATGACTCTCTGTCGGAGAAATCTAGAGAGCAGAAATGTATTGTGCCTCGTGGTGGTTCTGGTGGCCAAAGTTCTAGCGCCGGCGGTGGCGCTGGCGGCTCTCTACATCCACATGGAAACCAGGATCCTGGTTCCTTTAATAGAGCTGCTTCGCAGGGTGCTAGGGGAAATAGACTCGGTAGAGGAGGAAGGGGTAGACCTACTGGTCGAGACACTCAACAACCTGGTATTCCATTACCTTTTGGACCACTTGTATTGCCGCCACCTGGACCAATGCAATCTTTACCTCCGAACATGTCCCCTGCTCCAGTTCCTATTACTCCTGGAGTCTATATTCCTCCTTTTCAGTCTCCCATTGTATGGCCAGGTGGAGGTCGAGGTATTGAGATGAACATGCTTGGTCTTCCAACTGGTCTTCCACCTGTCCCACCTGGACCTCTAGGACCAAGATTCTCCCACAATCTCGGAAATCTTGGAAATCTCGGAAATGCCCCTGGAGGTGGTTTGATGTTCAGTCCGTCAGGGCCTGGAAGAGGAATGCCGCCCAGTATGTCTGTTCCGAATTTTAATGTGATGTCATCTCCGGTTGTTCGTGGCCAGCCACAGGATAATAAAGCCTCTGGAGGATGGCTTCCTCCTAGAACGAATGCTCCAGCTGGCAAAGCTCCGTCTAGAGGAGAGCAGAATGATTACTCTCAGAACTTTGTCGACACTGGTATGCGGCCGCAGAATTATATTAGGGAGCTGGAAATAACTAGTGTTGTGGAGGACTATCCGAAGCTTCGAGAGCTTATACAGAAGAAGGATGAGATTGTTGCCAAATCTGCTTCTGCTCCAATGTACTACAAGTGTGACCTGAGTGAGCAGGTGCTTTCTCCAGAGATGTTTGGAACCAAGTTTGACGTCATTCTTGTGGACCCGCCATGGGAGGAATATGTTCATCGAGCACCTGGTGTCACTGACCATATGGAATCTTGGACATTCGAAAAAATAATGAATTTGAAGATTGAGGTTGTTTTTCTTTGATCCTTACCTGGCTATTGTTGCAGTTACAATACATTCATATTCAACCAAAATCTGTCTTTATTGAAAAATCAAAGAAAAAGTGATTGACTAGGAATTTACAGCCCCAAAATGGATTCGTTGCTTCTCTTTTTAGTTTATTTACGATTGAAACATTTTTGATTTCCACTCATTTACTTCTTCTTTTAACATATATATATATATATGTAATTAAATTTGATTAGCTTTTGAGATTTCTTCTTCTCTTTTATGATTTTTTCTAGGCAATCGCTGACACTCCGTCTTTCATCTTCCTTTGGGTTGGTGATGGTGTTGGGTTAGAGCAAGGGCGACAATGTCTAAAGAAGGTAATGAAGGAGAGCCACAATGGAAGTGAATCTTTAATTTTTCAAGTTTACCTTTCGCTTCCATAGCTTGTTTAGTTCAATTCCTTGACGTGATTCACAATTCTGATGATAATCTGTGTTTATTCCATTTAGTGGGGATTTCGCAGATGTGAAGATATATGTTGGGTGAAGACAAATAAAACAAATGCAACTCCTGGGTTACGCCATGATTCTCATACTTTGCTTCAGCGCTCCAAGGTAAATATCATAGCTTATTCTATTAATTAATTCATTTGAGATATTCTATTGAACAAGCTGTTTTGTTATTGCTCTCAAGGAACACTGCCTGATGGGCATAAAAGGGACTGTACGTCGCAGTTCCGATAGTCATATAATCCATGCCAACATTGATACTGATGTAATAATTGCTGAGGAGCCTCCTTATGGTAAGGATGATTATAGCCTATTAATCGCAAAAAAGAAAAAAGGACGATGTTGGCTGATCTTTTTCGCCCTTTAGTTTCTTAGTGATTTATCTTAGTTCTCAAAATCTGATCTCTTGTTTTTATATTTATTTTCCTTCCTCTTGCTATAGTTATGCAAAGTTGATGTCGTAATCTTCCTTGCCATACTATTAGTCATTTTGTTGAATCCCATGTATCACGTTTTAAACAGTGTTAAGCTTGATGACCTTACAATGGAATTATAGGTTCAACTGCAAAGCCCGAAGATATGTACCGCATAGTTGAGCATTTTGCTCTTGGTCGAAGAAGGCTTGAGCTTTTCGGTGAGGACCATAATATTCGTTCTGGCTGGTTGACAGTTGGTAAAGGGCTAACCTCCTCAAATTTCAATTCTGAGGTATGTTGCTTGCCCTACTTTTCGGTTGTGCACGAACAAGTGAAAAGTCTGATTAGTTTTTTTTTTTAGCCTTGTGATCGTCTCTAACTGCAACATCTGATATCATACATATTCTACATTTCAATGTGATACTAGAAATTTTTTAGGGCAAATTACGTTCAACCCCCTGAGGTAAGATCGAATTACGAAAGTCCCCGTCTTGTTTGGGTAATTACAACTACCCCCTTCAACTATGTATTTTTTTACAAAGAAACCCCTCCTCCAGTTGGTAAATTTGACACTGTAAGGGTGGACGTATAAGAGGATACATAGTTGAGGAGGTGGTTGTCATTACCTAAACATGAAGGTTTTTTTTGTTATTTGACCTTATCTCAGGGGGTTGGCCGTAATTTGCCGTAATTTTTATCACAGAAATTTAAGATGGTTATTTTGTAGAAAGATGGTTATTTTATCACATAAGCCATTTAGGTATAGCGAGCTTTCACTTTCATTTATGTATATGTATGTGCTTTGGTCCGGAATCTTTGTCATGCGTTTCTCCTCTCTAATGCAAGTTTCTGTTAATGGAGAAACCACTTTTCTTTTACCATTTACCTTCGTTCAAAATTGCCAATTTTAACTTGCATAAAAGTAAAGGAACTAAACCTCGCAGACGGCACTACTATTATTACGATTTTATTTAATTTTTCTTAAATCGTAGTCCTAACTAGTAACTCGAAAAATGATCAGGTATATATAAAGAGTTTTGCCGACAAAGATGGGAAAGTATGGCTAGGAGGTGGAGGAAGAAACCCACCCCCCGAGGCACCTCATCTTGTCCTAACAACCCCTGAAATCGAGTCTCTCCGGCCAAAATCACCGATGAAGAACCAGCAGCAAATGCAACAGCAGCAGCAATTAGCTTCTATCAATTTGACTCCTGCAAATTCGGTCAACAAAAGGCCTACTTCCATTAATACCGGAAACTCACCTCAGAATCATAATATACCTAATATGAATATTCTAGAAGCTTCCGGCTCGAATATTCCCTCACCTGCCACATGGGCTTCCCCAATGCCTAATTCGGATGAGAGGATGTTTGATGTTTACGGGTACAATACTCCGTTTGGTCCGAATATTACTGGTGAATTTTTTGGATTATGAATTATCTCAGAGAGGAATTTGAATACTCGCTCTTGTGGTGAATTGTTGCTAGAGTTGTTATATTTAAAAGAATATGTTTTAATAAACACATTATTTGCTAATGCAATTTTCAGGTCCCTCTCTTTTAATTGATTCTACTTTTTTTTTTTTTTTTCCAAATTCCAAATAGATGTGTTTTCTCGGATTAATTAATTAATAAATATATTTTTGGATGAATAGTTTTTTACCCGATTGTTGTGTAGAACCAACACCGTGAGAATTGAGTTTAACCACGCATGGTTAGACTAGTGTAATTTACATCAGTTTGCTAGTTATTGCACGAGAACGGAGTTTAGCCATTGAATTTCGAACAATTGCGGCTACTTTTTTTTAATAATAATAAAAAAGGTGATATTACGAGTTTTATTTTGCATTTTGTAAATGTATATGCAAGTATTTTTCCTATATATTTTCCTGTGATTTTGTAAATGGTTCGAGCAGTGGAGAATGATCTTCGTAGTTAAGAAAACATATATATAGTTTAATTTAATATTTCAAAGATTTGGGTATGCAAATAATTTTAATTTCGAAAACATTATTAACCTTCATCATGCACTCAACCAATTGCCAGTTGTCACTATCCACAAACAAAACTAAAACGAAAAAAAAAAATCATATTCGAGACAGAAATTTACCCAACCCAAGTAAATTTGAGGGCAAAACTTCAATCCAAGTAAAGCATGCATACATGGGCAGAAGTAACATATATCCCAGCTCTTTAGAATATAACTGTATATACAGAGACCAAAATCAAGTAGTTGATGCGTGATTCGTCCGAATATGTTGGTGGATCTTTGGATTCTGCAAAATGAAAGACAAGGAAAAGAAAGACCGGGCTGATGCCGGAGTTAGCACTCCGACGGCCAAGTTAGTATATTTCTGGTTTTAAGGAAAATTGCAATTGAATAATCAGTTATATGTATTTTTTGGGAAAAAAAGGATAATCTCAGTTGACTTAGCTTCTTACTATTTATAGGAGGAAAATCTTAGCCCGGACCTGAATCCGGATTTCACTCCTATTTTAGTTGTCACATCAAAACATTCCGGACTTCAAATAATCATTCAATTAAGCTTACCTTGTCTCCTCGATGAACCGTGTTGTGTGATGCTTAATCCCTAGACTGCATATTCTCTGACCTTCTTGACACTTGGGGAGAAGTGCATTAAATGCAAGCCGATTGTGTCAGACCTCCCATAGACCATATCTTATTCCTCTCGCCCCTTCCCTCTTGCTACTGAGAGAATGGCTTTCCTCTCGCCCCATGGTCGGCTCTCGAGAGAGTCCTCTAGATAGACCCAGCATATTGATCTACTAAATCACCTAGCCTGCATATTCTCTGCCATTCTGACATTTGAGAAGACATGCATTAAATGTGAGTCGGCGGTGCTGATCTTCTTTATAGACCATATCTCCTGCTCCAGTCCTCTCCTCTCGCAAATGAGAGATCTTCCTTTCCTCTCGACAGAAATTGGACTCTCGCGAGATTTCACTTATTGGGCCCTTACCGGGCCTTCCTTTAATGGGCCAAGACTTTTAACTTTTACCGAATCAACTAGCCCCCTGCTCGCGAGGACAGAACTAAAGTCCTCCGCGAGTAAGTTTTCCTTCATCGACACCAAAATATATTTGGTAAATTAAAAATATATATATTTTATTATATATATCTATACATATATATTTTTCCTTTTGTCTCTCAGTCTTTTTTCATTTTTTTTTTTTTTTTGCCGATTACACTTCCCAAAGTTGCGGCTCTTCACTCGAGGAGACATCCGTCTCTTCGACTTGAATGCGACGGCTGGGCTGCCCTAGGTAACCGTGCAGCCGTCGCTTCATGTCGCTCCCTCCCCTGCTATAAGTACCCCCTTCTCCCTCATTTCTTCACTTTTCTCTCTTTTGCCATTTCTTCCCCTTTTCCGGCGTCTGTCTCTTCCCCCTCCGACGATTATTCCGGCCCTCTTTTTCTTCCAGGTACATTTACTCCTTTCTGTGGTTTTCTTTTTACTCACTTTTTCCCTTCGAATACCTATGGCTTCTTCTTCTTCTTCATCTGGAGAGGCCTCTCCTCCTCCCTCTGCGGTTGGTTCTTCACGCGCCGCCGTGCCAAAGAGGAAAAAGAAAATAGTAACCTCCAAGGTGCGCGGTAAGCCTTCCTCTCGCAGGGCCGGGGAGGTAGATGGACCTCCTTCTCCTCCCCCATCCCAAGGTCGCGGAATCATACGCGAACCTAAATCGAGAGAACCCACCTTGCATATCCCCTCCGTCCCAGTTAAATCCATTCTTACTGCCGATGACATAGCCGACCTTCTCATTCGACAAGGTTTGGATGTGTCTTATGACATAGCCCTTCCGGATCCTTCCCAAGATTCCCTACACCCTGCTCTCGGCTTCAGCACCTGGTATTTGGATCAATTTCTTGCGGGCTTATCCCTGCCTATTCATCCTTTCTTTTTTGCAGTAGCGAGCAAATATAAAGTCCCCCTTAACCAATTTCTCCCCAATTCGATCAAATTTATGTCCGCCTTTTTTATGATTTGTCTCGAAGCAGGCCTCAACCCGACCGGTGATCTTTTCCATTCAACGTTCGTCATAAACCACTCCCCTTCAGGTTTTTTCCATCTAACCTCTCGCCCGAGATTGGGACTTTTTAGCGGGCTGTCCAACAAAGTTCAAAATTGGCCTCAAAGATTTTTCTTTGTTCGCCCTCCTTTCCCAGAGGTTTTTCCTACTTCTTTTCTGTTAGATTCCCCGACACCCGTGGCGGTGTCGGGGGGATGTAAGCCGTTCCTCGCTCATTTGGCAGCTCGCGCCCCTCCCGAGCGATGGGACGTTGAAAAATTGATTGCCACCCCCCCTCTTTTTACTCGCTCAGGCCTTTGGGCTATGCCCTGCCCTGACTCTCGCTCTCTCGGTACTTTTATTCCCCTTGCATTTACTGAATGTATGGATGTTTATCTTTCATTTACCTAACATTATTGTTTTCTTTATTTAGGCGAGATGATGCGAGAGGCTATGAAGGTGGCTCTAGCCAAACAACGCGCGCAATCTTCCTCTCGCCAAATCTCGGAATCCACCAGTCATGCTCCTTCCACTCGCCAACCCTCTCCAGACAGGGCCGTGACAAGCGCGGCTCCGGGCGCTTCCTCCGTCCCCCCGCGAGCTGCGACATGGGAGCTCATCATCGAGCTTGGTAGCGAGAACACTGCTCAGGGTGTGCCTGATCTCTCGATTTCTGCCGAGAGGACTCCCTCGGGTTTGGGGGGTCCGAAATCCCTGTGCATGCCAGAGAATGAAGGGACTTCTCTCGCTTCCAAATGCTCTCGCATCCGAGAAGGTGGTTTCTTGTCTTCTTATCACCCGGATATTCCCATGGAGGACCTGTTCCTGCATTTTGACCAGCTGAGGTGTGCCGAGGATGCTCAGGCTCTCGAGCGGCTGTCCCCCGAGCAAAAGCATGCTCGCCTATTATTTCACGCTTCTCAGGTAAAATGGCAATCATTTTTACTTTATCGTTTTATTGAGATGACTATTTTCATTGCATACTTTTTCCTATATGTTTTCGCTGACTTCGTGTTTTAATCTTTTAGATGAACGTACTTCTGGCTCATGGTTTTGGTGCTGACGAGTCCTCTCGCCAAGACGAAGTCAACCGCCTCAGGAAAGAGGTCAACGAGAAGTCATTGGAGGTGGTCCAGTTGCGAGATTACGCTCGCCAGCTGAAACAAGCCAAGGTGACCTCGGACGAGAAGGTTCAGATGGAGGCCCAAAAATATAGGGAGATGAAGTCATCCCTCGAGAGTAAAGTTAGAAGGCTAGAGGCGGAGAAAGAACAGACGATGGCCGTGGCTCGCGAGACCACGAAGAACATGGAGATAGAATGCATTCGCGCAGTGGCACACGAGAGGGCAAAAGGGCTGTATGATACACTCTGCTCGCCCAGCGGGCAACATTTTTTATGCAAGTATCGTGAGGCTTTAATCACCAACTATCCCCTGTCGATGCACTTTGCCTCCAAAGCTGCTTCCATCGGAGTCGGTTATTTCGAACGCGGGATTCGTCTGTATGCGGAGAAGAACGGCTATCCTGACCCCACTGAAGTCATAGGCTACCTGCTCGATCAGCTTGGTGGCGAGATTCCCGGGTGGGAGGGCAATCCTGAAGAACCGCTCGATCACGATTGGTGGTCTCGGGTCCTTGAAGAGATTCTTGCTTCCCTCAACCGTTATGCATCTCACGCTCCTTCGACAGTGGCTCAAATGGACTCGGGCCACCCATTTACCTCAGATCCTCCTTCTGGCTCAGCCCCCGCTCTCGCGACTTCCGCACCAACAATGTTTGCCGAGCCCCCGACTGCCGCTGATACAGATGTTCCCGATTCTTGAACAGCCCCTTAAAAACATGATTGTATTTTTACTATTTTCCTGCATTCCAAAACACTTGCTTTTTTTTTTTGTTTGTTTTAAATTCTCGCACTTTATTTCTATTCCAGTTATTTTCTTTCGAGGATTTTTAATACTGTTAATTCGCAACTGTTATTGGGCGAGATCCTCGCCGCACTTTTTCCCTTTATATTTACTTATCGTTTTTTATCGAGAGCTTTGAGCTCGTGTCTGCTTAATTCTTATAATTCTTCGAGTTATATCGAGGATCTTTTCCGGATTTGTGTTTTTTCAAGAATCCATGATCCTTTAATTCTATCCGTCTCTTTTTTGAGTTTGCGCTCTTTCTAGATTCATGGTCCTCAAATTCTATCGAGGATCCCTTTGAATCCGGGTTCTCGCAATCTTCATGATCCTCGAATTCTATCGAGGATCTATATGAGCTCGTGCTCTCACAGCCTCCGTCTTCCTCGAATTCTATCGAGGATCTCTCTGAGCTCGTGCTCTTTTTATTTTCATGATTCTCGACTTCTGTCGATGACCTTTTTCTTGGACTCATGTCCTGATGTGTTTCAATTTATGCAAGTATATCAAAAAGAGGCCCTTTTCATATTGTGTTGTTACGAGGAAAACTGTTCGTCCCTTTTATGCGAGACGAACTACAATATGAGTCCTACATCTATACAAAATATAAGTTTCAAAATACAGGATGTTCTATCATATTTCCCGTTTTATACATAATATTTTTTCAAATGACAAACATTCCAAGCACGCGCCACCTGTTTTCCTGACATATCACTTAGCATATACGCTCCTCCTGCGAGAACTTTTTCCACTTTATATGGCCCTTCCCATTTCTCCATCAACTTACCCACCTGCTTTAGTGCATCCTCCTGCCTGAGGACCAAGTCCCCTACTTGAAATGATCTCGCTTTCACCTTTCTATCGTACGCAGCCTTGATCCTTGCTTTATTTATCTCCATTCTGAGTCTAGCATCCTCTCGCTTCTCCAATATTAGGTCTAAGTTTTCTCGCAGGCGCTGACTATTAGCCGCTTGTTGGAAGTTCATAATTCTGCTCGATGGCATTCCTATTTCGACATGGACCACCGCCTCAGACCCATATACTAGCGAGAAGGGGCTGTCCCTTGTTGACTCCTTCCGCGCTGTTCGGTATGCCCATAGGACTGCATGTAATTCCTCCACCCAATTTCCCTTGGTCTTTTCTAATCGCTTCTTTATCCCCTCGAGTATTATACGGTTAATTACCTCTACCTGGCTATTCGCCTGCGGGTATGCCACAGCAGCAAACCGTTGTACTATTCCTAAGCCCTCGCACCATTCTCGTATCTTTTTTGAGTTGAACTGTGTGCCATTGTCCGAGATGATGTTTTTTGGCAACCCATAACGACAACAGATATTCTGCCACAAGAACTTCATAATTTCTGTATCTGTGATTTTGGCCACTGCTGTGGCCTCGACCCATTTGCTGAAGTAGTCCACTGCGACTACCAAGAATTTTCTCTGACCACTAGCGAGCGGCAGCGGTCCTACAATATCGATCCCCCATTGTGCGAATGGATGTGGTGATGTGATGATCGTCATGTCTTCTTCCGGAACATGGATTAACGGTCCATGTTTTTGGCATTTATTGCATTTTTGAACAAACTGCATCGCGTCTTTCCTCATAGTCGGCCAGAAGTACCCGCTCCTCAAAACCCGTGTAATTAGGGCCCTCCCCCCGGCATGATCACCACAGCATCCTTCATGGATCTCTCGCAGTACATATTGGCCCTCTTGTATGCTGAGACACCGTAGATGCGGTCTTGTATATCCTCTTTTGTATAGAATATCTCCGTCGAGACAAAAATACTTTGCTCGTTGACTCAATCTTGCTATCTCTCGCGAACTCCCTTGACTTTTATCCAGCAGATAATTCTTTATTTCCGTGCGCCAATCATGTACCTCCGTCATTCCCAATATTTCGTGCCCAACACTCAAAGACGGCTCCCCTACTATTATCTGAATTTTTCGCGACTCGCAGCCTATATCCATGCTTCCTATTTTGGCCAAGAAGTCTGCCCTCGTATTTTTTTCTCTCGGAATTTGCTTCAGGTCTACACCTTCAAACTCCTCTATAAGGACTCGCGCCATCTCAAAATAATTATTCATTCTGCTGTCTTTGGTCTCGAACTCTCCTTTTATCTGTTGGACTATTAACTGGGAATCTGAAAAGATAGTCACTCTTCTGGCACCTGCTATCGTGGCCAGTTTCATACCATGTATCACTGCCTCGTATTCTGCTTCATTATTGGAAGATCGAAAGGGTAACTTGATCGCGTATTCTGCTTCCTCGCTCTCGCCTACCTTGTGCAATATTACTCCTGCTCCACTTCCCATCGAGTTAGAAGCACCATCCACAAATATCCTCCATTATGCCGCCTCATTGACCCTCGTGGTTTCTTGCAGGAAATCCGCTAGAGCTTGGCCTTTGATTGCTACGCGAGACTCATATTCTATGTCGAATTGCCCGAGCTCGACTGCCCATTTCACCATCCTTCCCGAGACATCAATCCTCCCTAGCACCGTTTTCATCGGATGGTTGGTTCGGACTACTATGGTATGCGAGAGGAAGTAAGGCCGTAGTTTTCTAGCTGTAGTTACTAATGCTAGACCAATTTTTTCAATTTCAGTATACCGCTCCTCTGGCCCTCGCAGAAGCCTACTCGCATAATACACTGGACTTTGTTTCCCCTCCTCCTCTCGAATCAGAACAGAGCTTACTGAATATTTGCCCACGGACAAATATACATACAATTTTTCTCCCGCTTTTGGCTTGGTTAGCAACGGTAGCTGAGCGAGAAGCGCCTTTAATTGGGCAAAAGCGACCTCCGATTCTTCTGTCCACCTGAACTCAGCACCTTTTCTCAGTATTTTGAAAAAGGGGTAACTCGCCTCACCGGATCTAGATATAAATCTGCTTAAAGCCGTGATCCTTCCCGCCAGCGTCTGAACTTCCTTAATGCTCCTTGGTGCCTTCATGTTGATGACCGCCTGAACCTTCTCTGGATTCACCTCTACTCCTCTTTCGGTGACCATGTAACCGAGGAACTTGCCTGTTCGGACACCGAAAGCACATTTATTTGGATTGAGCTTCATTCCATACTGTCGCAAGGTATGGAAAGTTTCTTCAAGGTCTTCTAAGTGCGTTCTTGCTTCTTTGATTTTTACCAGCATGTCATCCACATATATTTCCATGTTTCTTCTTAATTGTGCTCGGAACATCCGATCCATTAACCGTTGATAGGTTGCTCCCGCGTTTTTCAGGCCGAAGGGCATCACCGTATAACAGTAGGTGCCTGTTGATGTGATGAAGCTTACTTTGGCGTGATCCTCTCGATCCATGGGTATCTGGTGGTAACCTTGGGATGGGTCCATCATACTCAGTATTTCGCATCCTGCAGTTGAGTCTACAAGTTGGTCAATTCGAGGGAGAGGGTAATAATCTTTAGGGCATGCCTTGTTGAGATCCCTGAAGTCAATACACATTCTCCATTTGCTCGCCCCCTTCTTTACTAGGACAGCATTGGACAACCAGGTGGGAAATCGTATCTCCCGAATTTGCCCCGCCATTAGCAACTTTTGTACTTCCTCCTGAATTATTCTATCTTTTTCTACTCCAAAATGTCTTCTCTTCTGTTTGACTGGCTTGACCCCTGTTTTGACATTCAATCTGTGAACAACCAATCGATTGTCGATTCCCACCAAATCCTTTGATGAGAATGCGAACACATCCTGGTTGCTGCGCAAAAATTCTATTAATAGCTCTGCCATCGTGGTATCCATGTCTCTCCCGATTCTAGTTGTGCGAGTAGCATCCTTCGCACATAGCTGCATAGTCATCAACTCCTCCATGGGTCGCACATGGCTGTCCTCCTTATCGGGATCGATTTTAGGACGAGGCTCGTCCTTTTCCATCATGTCAGTTCGCCCAATATGAATGGCGTCTATCCTTCCGGTTCGCCTTAATGCATCGTAATAACATCTTCTCGCAGTCTCTTGGTCTCCTCGCACCTCTCCGATCTGATCTCCCATGGGGAATTTTAATTTCATATGGTAGGTAGATACCACGGCTCGGAATAGATTCATGGACGGTCGTCCAAGTATCATGTTGTAAGTGGAAGGGACATCCAACACTAGGAAATTTATTGACCTGGTAGCTCGCACGGGCTCCATACCCAGCGAGATGGGAAGGCTGACTTCTCCCAGGGCTTGCACCGTCTCGCCCGAGAATCCCATTAAGCTGGTCTCCACATACTTTAGCTTAAAATTCATATTCATTTGTTTGAAGCAACTATAAGAGATGACGTCTGCAGAACTTCCCGTGTCTACTAGTATTCGTGCGATATCAATGTTGGCCACCATGGCTGTGATTACCAGGGCATCTGTATGAGGCTGTTGTATTTCTTCCTCATCCACCCGTCCAAACATGATGGGAGGAACTTGCGACACCCTCTGCACCTCAGCGAGCTGTGACTCCATCTCGTAAAGTACTTGCAAGTTCGCTCGGCTTGCCAGATCGGCCGCTTCCGCCTCCCCAAAAAGTTCTTCCGTTTCCCTTAATTGTCTTAGATGGGCCCTCCGGGCCCTATTTGAATCACCTCCTGAAGGTCCTCCGTGTATCATGTGGATAAATCCTCATGTCGAGGGTTGGTCATTCCTCTCACTGGCCTTCTCTCGCGCATTCTCATATCGGTTAACACCGGGTCGAACGTGCGGGGCCAATGTACTCGCTGGGGGCTGTCCAGGTTTGACAAATTCAGGCAAGTTCTTTGCTCGAATCAACCTTTCTATCTCGTCCCTAAGATGTTGACATTCGTTCGTGGTATGTCCGTAATCATTATGAAAACGACAAAAACTTCCCGCGACGGGATTTTTCTTGGGAACCTCGGAGTAGGTACGAGGCCACTTCAATTTGGGGTGGTTCTCGATGGCCATCAAGATCTCGGCAGGAGGCGCGACCAACGAGACGTAGTTTTCGAACCGGGGGCCCACTCTTCTCTCCACCAATCCCTCCTTTTTGGTTAAGGGGATAGGTCTTTGCACCTTTTCCTCCCGCCTTTCTTTCCTTTAATCCATTCCTTTGTCGACAGCCTTGCCCTGCTCGGCCTCCTCCGCGTTCATGTACCGCTCCGTCTTTCTTAACAAATCGTTAAACGACAGAGGGGGCTTTTTGGATATGGAGGTAAAGAAATCTCCAAGTCGCAATCCCTGGGCTAGGGCGTTGATCAGGACCTCCTCCGAAGTTATTGGCACCTCCAAAGTGGCTGTTATGAAACGCTTGATGAAGCTTCGTAGATGTTCTCCCTCCCGTTGTTTGACCGCGAAGAGGGTCAAAGTACTCCTCTTCTGCTTTTTGGAGCTCGCAAAATGATCGAGGAAAACAGAGGCGAGTTGGTCAAAACTGCCTATTGAGGAGGGTCGTAGCTGACTAAACCACGCTTGAGCCGGTCCCGCCAGAGTGGTAGTGAACACTCTGCACTTTACTCCTTCCGAAAAACGATGTAGATCTGAAGTGTTGTTAAACCTACATAGGTGCTCGTTAGGATCCGTGATCCCCAGATATTCATACGTGACTGGTCGAAATGATCCAGGAAGTTCGTCATTCAGTATTTGTGCTATGAACGGACTCCTCTTGGTCTAGCCTTGCTCCATCGAAATGAGGGTCGGATTCAGCGACTCTCGCTCCACAGGAGGCTCCTCCTCTGACCTGTCCGTGTACCTCAAGCGTCTTTTCGTGGGTGGTAACCCCTCTTGCTCTCTTCTTTCACTCGGCGACCCGCCTTGAACTGCGGCTGCAAGAAGGGCTTGGAGTGATTCCATGGTTAGAGTTACCGTGGGGCTAGCAGCTGCAGGGTCCGGAGTACGTAAAACCTCTACCTGCCGAGCAGAAGTACTTCCTAGGTAAGTTCCTTGTAAATTAGGACAAGGTGCTGGGCTAACTTCGGCTTCAGCTGGATCAGGTTGACCAGCCCTCTCGATGGGGGTATCCATTTTTAGATTTTTTGGAATGAGAAAAAGGAAAAGATGATTTTGGAAAGGTTTTTGGCTAATTATACTCAAATCGTTCCCACAGACGGCGCCATTTGATTCGTCCGAATATGTTGGTGGATCTTTGGCATTTGATTCGTCCGAATATGTTGGTGGATCTTTGGATTCTGCAAAATGAAAGACAAGGAAAAGAAAGACCGGGCTGATGCCGGAGTTAGCACTCCGACGGCCAAGTTAGTATATTTCTGGTTTTAAGGAAAATTGCAATTGAATAATCAGTTATATGTATTTTTTGGGAAAAAAAGATAATCTCAGTTGAATTAGCTTCTTACTATTTATAGGAGGAAAATCTTAGCCCGGACCTCATCCGGATTTCACTCCTATTTTAGTTGTCACATCAAAACATTCCGGACTTCAAATAATCATTCAATTAAGCTTACCTTGTCTCCTCGATGAACAGTGTTGTGTGCTGCTTAATCCCTAGACTGCATATTCTCTGACCTTCTTGACACTTGGGGAGAAATGCATTAAATGCAAGCCGATTGTGTCAGACCTCCCATAGACCATACCTTATTCCTCTCGCCCCTTCCCTCTCGCTACTGAGAGAATGGCTTTCCTCTCGCCCCATGGTCGGCTCTCGAGAGAGTCCTCTAGATAGACCCATCATATTGATCTACTAAATCACCTAGCCTGCATATTCTCTGCCATTCTGACATTTGAGAAGACATGCATTAAATGTGAGTCGGCGGTGCTGATCTTCTTTATAGACCATATCTCCTGCTCCAGTCCTCTCCTCTCGCAAATGAGAGATCTTCTTTTCCTCTCGACAGAAATTGGACTCTCGCGAGATTTCACTTATTGGGCCCTTACCGGGCCTTTCTTTAATGGGCCAAGACTTTTAACTTTTACCGAATCAATGCGCTTGCTAAACTTACTGTACAAAACAATGCTACTCGAGAGTTTTACATGGCGATATATCTCTTGGTATTTCGTCCACGATGAGCATACTTATGGTATAACCTTTCTGGTCCAATAAGGGGTCATTTTGCAATTATAGTAATTCTAGTTTACATAGACATACTTTGGAGATTTTCCTTTGATTTTTTATTGCCAGGGGTATTCTTTTTCGTTGTGTAGGCTCAAAAGATTTTAGCGAGATTCCAAAAACTTCGATATTAATTGAATAATAAAATATTTTTGACATATATATATATATATATATATATATATATATATATATATATATATATATATATATATATATATATATATATATATATAGAGACAACTTTATTCAATTGAAGTACAATTTGTGAATAACATAATCTTGACTCAAGCCTTTATCATTTACTTTTTTTTTTAATCATTTATTATTTTTTGTTATCATTTACTTTTTTTTTTTTTCGAGAATTTTCAAATTGTATAATGTATTCTTATTCTGATCGTATTACATTTACTATAAAAGGTACAAGAAGGCCAAGTCAAAACATTTCAGATTGTAACAAATTAAAAATATATATGACCATAATGACAACTTTGAGTGGTAGAGTGACATCACTTGCCTTCGCAGTTGTCTCTCACCCGTGAACTGTTGGTCATAGGTGTCAGATGGTCTATGGTGCCTCTCACCTCACCGATGAACTGTTGGTCTCACATAGGTGTGTAGATGAGCTCGAGTATGAGCTAGATGTCATGGGCTTGTTCCCTTAACAATGAACATTGCGGTGTTAGTTGCTTTTCGCCCCTATGGTCTCTGGTGTCTCTCACCGGTGAACTGTTGGTCTCACATAGGTGTGTAGATGAGCTTGAGCATGAGCTAGATGTCATGGGCTTGTTCCCTTAACAATGAACATTGCTGTCTTAGCTGCTTTTCGCCCATAGTGATAGCTAAGCCAGCCTTTCCAAATGTGTTGAGAATGTTAAGTAATGAAAAATGGAAAGCTTTGTACTTCTATTGTTTAATGCTTAGAATCTCTTACATTTGCTTGGATGGTTACCAATGAAGTCCCTACTCCTATTTATACTAGGTCAACTCCTCAATGAAGGTCTATTTAATCTAAGGGCTAAGAGTTGTTCACTAGTACACTCCAAAGAATTTCTACAAAATACCTACAAATTGAGGATTCTACAAAGTATTCTACAATCATCTAAATATCTCTACTCAACCAATTTACATTTAGGATAAATTGGGCCTAACTCTTCTTGGCTAAGTCTTGCACTCTTTTATTGGACTTAACCTCTCCAACCCAAGGTAAACTCGCAAATGATTGGGTCAAAACTGGTCGGTCGTGACACATAGCACACTTGTGTTTTTTCTTTTAATTTTTCATTTTTATTAGCATTCGGTTTTTATTATTATAATTTATATATATTTTAATAAATAAATTACACAAAAATATGAACTCTACGTAATTTTTTTAATTATTTATATGAATTTATTATTATATTATTATTTTAAAGTTTTATATTATTTATAAATATTAGTTATATATATAATAAAAATAAAATTAAAAAATGGCTAGCCGTCTCGTGAGCTAACTAACAATTAATAATACGTTTGAGCTCAAGAGCTCGAAAAACCTTGTGTTTGATCTGTTGTCGAGCCAATTCAGCTCATTTACACCCCTAGATTTTCACATGTTCTTCTTTATCTTTTCTTTTACCTTTTGGTTTGAAATTGACGATCACGACATGTAGCCATAGAAGATGAAAGGCCACAAATTTTTCGGACGTAAAGGCAATGATCATGTTGACCAATCCGATGGCCGGGTCAGACAGGTCAACCCGACTAGTTGGATACCAAAATAATGGTGCAAATTTGATGACCGTTTGAAATCTGTACGTGCAGTGGTCCATATTTATACCATTTGAACGTTGAAATGCGCTGATTGAATCATCGAGTTGGTTCAAACTTCGAACGAACCGGTTGAACTGATCAAAGTGAACCTAATTTTATTTTTCAATTTTGTACGACGTATAAATATTAGGACACTTCAACTCAATTTGTTGCCAATAGTTCACTATCAATTATCTCTCTAGTCTCAAGTTTATTATCTTCTAAAGTTCCAATTCGGTTCAATTTGTTAAATATTTTCAATTTCTCAATTTTCTTTATCTTTTTCAAGATTTTTTTTGCTTGAAATTGACGATCACGACATGTAGCCATAGAAGATGAAAGGCCAGGATTTGTTGGACGTTATGGCTGGCAACGATCATGTTGACCGATCCGATGAGCCGGGTCAGACAGGTCAACCCGACTAGTTGGATAAAAAAAATAATGGTGCAAAATTTGATGACCATTTTGAAATCTACAGTCGAGATTTATTGACCATTTGACCGTTGGCAACACTCGATAAAACCGTCGAGTTGCTTCGAACCAGCGTAGGGGTGTAAATGAGTCGAGCCGGCTCGCGAGCTTCCCGAGCTTGCTCGAAAACAGCTCGTACTTGAGCTCGAAAAATCGTGCTCGAGCTCGAGCTAGCGAGCACGAGCTTTTCGACGAGCTGAGTTCGAGCTTCATTTCAGTTTTTCGACAGCTCGCAAGTCGGCTCGCGAGCTTTACCTTTTTTTATATTTTTTAATACATATTAATATTATAATAATGGATATTGTTAATAATAAATAAAAAAGAATAATATTACTTTTCTAATTGAATGAAAATTTGGTTGTGCCGAGTTCGAGCTCGAGCTCCTTAGAAACACAACGAGCTCGAGCTCGAGCTAAAAACCATAGGCTCGTCTTGTATAATTGTAGCGAGCTCGGCTCGTTTACACCCCTAAACCGGCGCGTGGAACATCGAAATGAACAATATTTCTTTCTCTCCAATTTTACAGCACAAAGAAATTGCACTCAACCAATTGGAATTTGTCTCACTCCACAAACCAAACTAAAACAAATTAAACAATCCAATTTTAGGTTAGAAATTTACTAATGCATCAAATAATGTAAAGATATATTCCTCAAAATCATTGTAAAATGCTAACAAATATACTTCAAAAAAATGAAAAATGAAAAATTAAAATAGAGGTTTCTTTATTTACTAACAATTTTCCAATTGTGTTTTTTTTTTTTAACTTTATTTAGGTATCGATAAAAGGTGAGACAATGCTCCCAACAAACACGATCGCCTCCCGTAACACAACTGTACCGCCATCAACAACAACGTCTCTCAGAGCCCGCTCTTTCAAATTGTACAAACGCAATTTTTGCGACGTACTCACCAAAACATCTTCCCCGTTGTTAATACAACACAAAGGTTTTAAATTATTCCAGTAAAACCCGACCCGAAAACTGTTGGATATTTTGCGGAAATATAAAAAGAAATTCAAGGAAAAATATAGGAAAGAGTTGTTAAGGCAAAGCTCTTATTAATAATTTTATTTACTGAATTCTTGATTTCTTGAGACCCTTTAAATAGATGGTAAAATGACTCTTGAAACTCTTGCCTAGATAATTAAAATGGACTTTCAAACTACCAAGTGCATGAATACTAAAGTGCATGAATATTGAAATGCATGAATATCAAAGTGCATTAGTTTCAACAAAAACTGCACTTAGCCCAAGATTCCGCTAAACCATACTCCTTCATAACCCAAACATCGATCTCCACGTTTCTCTCGAATCAACCACACAAAGACAGCCTTCGAAAACCACTAACTTATCGAACCCAAATCTCCCCACATTGTAGCCACTTGGAAGAGGCATTTCATCAAACACGTCGTGCTCCAAATCGAAAGCAGCGATTATATTGTAACGAACACCCAATTTGTGTTCTCTTTCACCAGTCAAATAATGGATAGCCCCATTCAAGAAAGCACCGGGAGTCACAGCACAAGGGTAGTGAACGTAACGCGAATGCTCGACTTTTTTCCACAGATGCCTTTTCACATAATACACATCAGCAAATGTGCAACTCTGTTGAGGTTGTGGCCCAATGTGTTTGGGCCTGTAGCCCAATTTCTCATTCAAATACACACACACTTTTCTAAATGAATGACCCAACAGAGAATAAACCCATTTGTGGGAATGTGCTGAAAGGATTAATCTGAGCCCGCCCTTGGATTAATCCACTTGATCCTGGCCATTGACTCTTTCTGACTCTCCCTCTCCCCTTGTACTCTCCTTTACCGTTTTGTGCCCTAGACAATCTATGTTCTTCCTCTTTGCCCCCTTTCTGCTCTTTACTCCTTTTGCTCCAGCAACCATGGGCCAAACACCGTCGTTCTTGGCTGTGCTTGTCCCAGTGGTGGTCCCTTCAACGATTACCTTTGACTGGAGCTTCTATTTAATGCGGGGAGTGGAGTGCCAGAGGGTAAAAGCTTGAGAAAAACCCTAGTTTCAAAGCCTTACCCCTCTCTTCTGGGAGTTGGGTCTGTCTTGAGTGGGTGAGTTGCTGAGTGCATCGTTTTCTTGATTTTACCTCTGATCTGGGTGGATTAGGGTTTGAGAGAGAGAGATCTGTTCTCTGTTGGTGCAATCTTAGTCTGTGTGTTACGATTTGAGACCTCTGTTGATCTCTGGTGTGAATTGGTTTGGAAGACTGAGCTGTGATTTATTCAATATTACTTTTCAATCTTTCTTCTTAATTCATATATGTTTATTTATGTTTAAATCTTCTAACATCTCTCTAAGTTTCTGAGTTTCTGTAAGATTCTTCGAGTGGAAACATAACAAACTCGCACGACCGCCAATGTACAAACACGTTTCGACAAATCTTGTAGTCGTCGCAGGAAGCATCGTACCCGAACCCGTACTTGCAGCCGTAGTACCTCGTCTTGTACGAATCCGGGACCCTCGCCCACTGCAGAGTGACGGGGTTGAGTAGAAAGATTTCGTTTTTATGATTCAGCAGCAAAACCAATCCGTCGCACGAACCGGCGACGCCGATCTGCCATCCGTGCGGCAGCTCGATTAGTCGCGGGACGACGACGCCGTTGTTTCGGACGGCGTCGATCGATTGGAGTGCGGCGGGGGAGGAATGAGAGATTAAAAGACTTGTTTCTGGTGTACTGCATTCCAATTGAGGTGGGATTTGACGAACTGCGGTGTGGAGAGAAGAGTTCGCCACGATTTCGATAAGCACCGGCATTTGCCTATCGATTGTGCGGGGAGGAGAGAGAAAATTGGGAGAAGTATTTCTTCTGGAAGGTCGGAGTTCGCCATTTCTGTTTCGTAATGGGAGTGTTGATTAATTAGGGTTTTCATAATTATTTAAAATAAGATAAATTTACCGCTCGTTTAACATTAAATCTCGTATACGTAATGCGCATGCATAATCAAAAAAACTTACATATGATGATGATAATATCGATTGCTGCTTTTGCCTATGAATTATGCCGTGAGAGTTTTCTGCAGAGAGTTCGGAGCTAGGTTACCATATATTATATATACAAATCCAAATAGGGTTTTCTCTTCTGATTATTAACGCAAGTGAGGTAAGGTTTATTTAGTATTTAATTAATTAAGGGAAAATTATGGCCAACACTCTGAGTTAAAGGTTATATTACGAAAAGAAAATCCTCTTGTTTGAGTAATTACAATCACTTCTCTCAAATATGTATTCAGTTGTGGATCCAACATAGGGCCAGAAGGGGCCATGGCCCCTCCCCCAATCCAATTCTCGAAACCCTATTTTTTATGTAAGACTTGAAAAAAATCGTGTATAATTAGCATTATCGGGCCCTCTAATAAATTTTTTAATGCATTCGGCCCCCGTAAAGTTAAAAAGTCTAGCTCCGCTAGTGTATGTATTGTCTTACATGTCTATCCTATGTGGCACGGCCACGGACACAGAAACGGTGATACAGGAAAACTGATACAGGAAAACGGCATATTCCAAATATGGGGACATGGGAGCTTGAGGGAACACGTAAATATTAAAAATATAGGAGTATATTTATAAACATATTTATAACTATTTAATTTATGTATTATTATTTTTTTATATATATTTTCATACAAACATATTCAAAATAAATTTCACTATCAAATATCAATTTGTAATTGAACAATATATCGTGTAAATAATTAGGGAAGCAACAAAAATATTTCAAAAATTTGTTATTCAAACATTTTTCTAACTTTTTAAACAGTGCAAAATGGCCCACGAGGTGTCCGGCAGGTGTCCTTGAGTGTCCGACACAAAAGGTATCCGAAACGGGGAAACTTTAAGAGGTTGAAGTTTCCGTTCTACATAGCATCCATTCTTACGGTGTCAAATTTATCTACTGAAAATATATATTTTTTCGTAAGAGAATAGATAAGTGAAATAGGTGGTTGCAATTACCCAAATATGAGAAGTTTCATTTTCGTAATTTAACCATATCTCAGGAGATTGGCCGTAATTTGCCCATTAATTAATGATCATCCAAGCCTATAAAGAAGGCTTAAAATGCATAAATCAATAAAGGGCCGAAGCTTATATATTCCGATCTAGGGGTGAGCCAGTCGGACTCGTTGAAGAAGGGAAACGAACTAATGTGAATGTTCTCTCTGTTTGTTAACTTAATTAATTATCAATGTGGTATTGTAAGATATCATTAACTTGATATTTTGTTTTTTAATAGGGGTTATATGAGATAACCCCTCATACAATTTCATTAGAGAGATAAATCCATTTTTTTATTCACTATTAGAAATAACCCCTCACTTAGCATAATACTCCATTTACCCTTATTATATTCATAATAATATTAAAGAATAATTAGTATGGGAAATTAATAAAAAAACACGTAAATATGCAAATCCTTACATTCAGATTTTTTTTTTCTTTCAAAAAAATTGTTTTTTTTTCTACTTAAAAATTATTTATTTATTTATTATTTTTAGTTTTTTCAATTTTTTTATTCGTTTATTATTTTTAATTTTTTGTTTTTTAAAACAGTTTATTCTTTTAATTAATATTTTTTATTGATTTTTTTTTTCACTTTACCAAATTGAAATCCACTACACACTTATCGAATTTTTTTTCACTATAAATATTTCGAAATTTAGTGAAAAGCAGGTTTACCGAAAAATGAAATCCACTACACATTAAAATTTATGAACATTCACTATTGAAAAAAGAAAAATTAACTTAAAATCCACTAAAAAATTATCGTAATCCACTATAAAATTAATGTAAACCACTATTCACTGCCTGAATTTGAAATTCACTATTCACTGTTAGAAATCCACTATTCATTGTACACGTTGTCAACCCCCTTCCCTCTAACGTAATCCACTAGTTAATGTCGCGTGAGAGTTCGAAAACCACTATTTAGTGTAAGCTCATCGACACCCCCTCCTCTATTGCACGCGCATGTATCAGGTATATTTGGTCTGAAATCCACTATAAGTTCATCAAAAACCACTACAAAAATATAGAAATCCACTATAAAAAATCACATTTACAAAGAGAAAATCCACTAAAAATTTGCCCAAATCCTCTATAAAAATCCTCTTTAATAAACACCGTCACCGCAGACAATTGTAGAGTCACCCGAGCATCACCCAACCTCGTCCCACTTGTTGCCATGACTCCGCTTGTGGAAGAACCTGGAAAAAAAAAAAAAAGACAACGTGTAAATTTAATTCATTAAAAAATTAGTCTCCAAAACAAGAATTTGAAAACCACTACAATCTCATCAAAATCCACTACAAAAAATATTGAAACTCACTCAAATATTAACATAATCCACTAAGAAATTAACCTAATCCACTACAAAAATAATTTGCAAAAATAACAAAACTTATCACGAAAATAGAAAAAAACAACTGCCAAAGATAACAAAAACAACTATTTTGCACACCTTCACCGCTACACAAACACTCATTTTTTTTTCTAAACAAGGACAATAACTTAAAATCCACAATAGTCTTATCAAAATCCGCTATTATAAAACACCAAAATAATAATATATTAAATTAATTCATAGGAGTGATTATATGAGACGTGGTTGAATATTCTTCTTCAATTTCATGGACATTCATTACAACAAAAAATTTAAAAAATGACAAAACAACCCTAAAGTTAATCCGAAAACAATTTTCATTGCCCACCTAATTAATTCAACAGATTCAACATTTACGCCCATTTAATTTATAAATTTCGGACATGGTTTTATTAGATTGATATGCTGACATAAATCCAACAAAAAATGCCAAGATTTGATACAAAGGAAAAAAAAAAAAGAAACGAGAAACTTAAAAAATCAGTAGTAAAAACCCAAAAATCCAAAAGGGATGGTTCCATTTGTGGTGTACCAATTTGGCGACTGAATGACCAATTACAAACTGCAAAAAATCGGTCGAATCTTCAATTTAAATTACCAATAAATTCAGAAATTTCAATAGGCGATGAAGCATTCACCGGCAAACCATTGGCGGCCGAGGAGGGGTAAGCCAGATGGCATAGATCTGCGAGGTGTGGAGTGGAGAGAAGGGAGAGAAGAGAATGAGATAGAGTGATAGACGGCTAGAGGAGAGACGTGGGTAGGTTAAAAGAAATTGAGAAAGGGTAAAATAGGTTATTAATAATATAATTTGCTGAATAAAATACATTGAATTTATCTCAAAAAGGGGGGAAAAAAAAGAATCTAGTCTAATGATACAATGCATATGAGAGGGTTTTCTCAAATAATCCCTTTTTAATAACCCTATATTAGGAGTAATACATGGTGATTAGCTAACTCAAAGTCCTTCGTACCATTTTAATGTATATTCGGCTCCGATACTTCAAATGGCTCTCTGTTTCTTGATTCCCGAACCCCCGAAATTTAGTTATTTTAATGTATATCCGACTCCCGTTATAAAATCCTGGTTTCACCACTAGTTGTTCGAATATATATATATATATATATATATATATATATATATATATATATATATATATATATATATATATATATATATATATATATATATATATATATATATATATATATATATATATATATATATATATATATATATATATATATATATATATATATATATATATATATATATATATATATATATATATATATTTTGTATGTATGCAGATGAAATATGGAGGAAATATGGATTTTTATTAGGCACACTGACAAAGAAATAACTCCAGTTACAACTTCATTGCCTCCGGGTTTTGGTTTTGGGGTATTTGGGTTTCAAATTTCCGTGTTTCGGTTTCGGGTTTTCGGGTGATGCGTTTATATTAAATTACAAGGGGGTTATGTGATATATTGAAAGTATAACGGGGTCATGTGCACGAAGTTCAAACTACAAGGGAGGTAAGTGCTATTTACCCAAAACTATTTTTCGAATAAATTAGTATTTCCAAATTAGCCCTCTTTCTTGTGCCCAATAAAATCTCAGCTTTTTCTGCAAGTTTTCCAACCATTTTTCACATATAATAACACAGAGAAAACGAAAAATTAAAAATTAAAAAGAAAAAGCAACTGAAGAATGGCGGCTCGGCGAATTCTTTCACTCCTCGCTGCAAAAATCCCCCAAAATCCCCTCCCCTCAGGTAACCCACTCCGCCATACGCATATCTATGTGTGTGTGTGTGTGTGTGTGTGTGTGTGTGTGTGTATTATTTGTATTCGGAGCAAATGCCCAATTTTTTTTAAGACTTGTCAGCGAAAATTTGATTTTGATTTTAATTTTTTGGTGTTGAATAAATTATAATTTTTTTTTGTGCTTACCAGCTGAGAGTCTGTCTAATTTTGATTTTGATTTTGATTTTTTGATTATTGAGAATTTTTTATTTTTTTATTTTTGTATTGCGCAGAAGCTAATTTTAGTTTCAGGCTGTGACATTTTTTTTCTAATTAGGTTTTCGAATGGGATAGTTTCTTGTTAAGTATTGGGATTTTGAGTTATTGAATTATCTTATTCCAATTTGCAGTAAAGAAGAATCAATTGGTTTCCAAAGTTTTGATGAACCCTAACTTGCAGAAATGAAATGTGTTTTATTCGATTAATAGTGTTTTTTTTTCTTTTTCCTATTTGATGTTTTATGTCAGAATCGAAAGAGTACGAAAACTACTTCGGATTTTTTCCCATTTAGAATCGACCATCATGGGTGCCTAATAGTAGAAGTGTAGAACCTCGATAATTTAACAACCTTGTTTACATAATATGTTGACTCGAAAGCAGCGTGCTAATAATTATTTCATTAAATTAATATTTCGCTAAATTAATAGAATTTAATAGAATTTGGCTGATCCCGACTGTATTACTTTATAGAGTTTTAACTATATAAATAACTTCTCTCCGCTTTGCATTGATGCAGAAATTTCTCGGAAATTTCACCCTTCTACAAACGCATTCTACCGCAACTATGAGCAATACACCAGAAGATTTCAGTCTCTTGCAGAGTCAAGTGTTCCAGATGTCAAAAACTCGAAGGAACGAGAAAGTTGCACAAGCTCAAATCCCGATCCAAAAAAAGACGAGACTAGTGTGGAGCACCGAGTGAATTCAAACTTGAAAATATCGGAAAGGCACGACCTTGTGATGATGTTCACATGCACAGTTTGCGACACGAGGTCCATGAAGACAGCCTGTCGCGAATCGTATGACAAAGGCGTGGTTGTTGCTAGATGCGACGGTTGTAATAACTTGCATTTAATTGCCGATCGATTGGGTTGGTTTGGAGAGCCCGGTAGCGTGGAGGAGTTTCTGGCTGCTCGTGGTGAGAAGGTGAAGACAGGGTCCGTTGATACTTTGAATCTCACTCTTGAGGATCTTGCCGGCAAGAAAGATCTTAATATTTGAAAGACGAGAGACGAGACGAGAGAGTTTGGGTATTTACATAGTTATATGTTGCTCGTTTTCCCGTTTTTCTTTTATGAATCGCAGCGAAAAAGGGTACATGTTGCCCCCGACTACGTTTATCAGCTAGAACATATTATTTCAATTTGTTGTAGTCAAGAATAATATAACTTAACATACTACAAGCGATAGTTTGAGAATTTATGTTCGTTATCGAAACATAGCATCGAACCAGAACAATGTCTACATTGAAATGCTTATAGAATGGCTGCTGTCATTATTCCAAATTCCAATTACTGGGTTGCTTAAAAGCTACAAAATTTTGTTCGAAATTGTATACAAAATAAGATAAATGGGTACAAGAAAACAAATCCCATTTGCAAGAAAAGAGTTGCAACCAAATTAATCAGCTTTTCTAGACCAACACTAGAAACCGAGTTAAATAGCTACTTCATGAAAAAAAAAAAAAACTCGAAACTTTTCAAAGTAAAAATTTCGGCAGAGAGATAAACGAACCGAAACAATCTCATTCCTCCAAAATCTCGTTCAGCAACTCCTTGCCTTCTTCGCTCAATTCCACGTTCTCCATCTTAACCCTACGATGCATGACGGCACTCTTTTTCCCGGCAGCTGCATAAGTTTTAATCAAAGATTCAAGTACCTCAGCTCCGACTTCGTCTTTCGACTTCTTCAAAACCTCAACAAAGCTTTCAGCACCCAAAACATCCTTATTTTCCTCAAAATATTGCATCAGTGTCTTAACAACTGCAGTGGGTGGGACCCACTTACCACCGTCCCCCCTACCAGCAGTAATCGCATTCGCAACGCATTTCACGGCAAATTTAAACTCCCCCTTCTTCAGATAATAATCAAGATAAAGCTCCCAAGTTTTAGCATTCGCCTGGATTCCCCTCCTTCGAACTTGATCCTTCAGTTTTTGGGCTTTATCGAGCGAACCCTCTTTAAGATAAGCTCCAATCAGCGCATTCGCAATTCGAATATCGTAAACCGGACAACCAGATACCCACTCGCGGAAGCATTTCTCAGCACCAGGTATATCGTTTAAATTAACCAAGACTTGAATCATATTCAGATAACTCAAATTCGCAGTTTTAGGAAAAGCTAGCTTCAAAGAGCGCCAAACACGGTACACTTCAATCAGATTTCCAGTGCGCCCGTACAAAGTGATGAGGAATTGGTAAGGCAAAAGCTCTTTGGTGGCGTTTTTGCTCTCGAGTTCTTTAAGGGCCTTTTCGGCTTTATCAAATAATCCAGCATCGGCGTATATAGATGCTAAATTACTGTACGTTGTCCAATCTCCAGCAACTCGACCATCTCTCTTCATCTCATCAATAACTCTCTCGACCCCAGATATATCATTAACAGAAGCGAGAGCCCTCATCCACACGTTGTATGTGTAAGTATCTGGCATGATGTCGTTGGCTTTCATTTCTTGGATAAATGTCGGGACCATTTTTGGCAGCCCGTTTTTTAAGTGTAGGGTCATAAGGCTGTTATATGACATGGCGCCCAGTTCCAAATTGAGTTCTTTCATTTTCTCGAACAAAGTCTGGGCCTTTTCGGTCATTGACTCTTTGCAGTAACAATTGAGAAGAGCGCCGTAAGTGAGGTGATTTTTTGATGATTCGGGCAGACGGATAAAGTAGTCCTCTGCAGCAGTAATGCCTCTACTTTTTGCTATTAGATCGAGATGTATCGCTTGATCACTGATTGTTTTGTTCATTCCTCTTTTTTCCGTTACCTCCGACAGCTGTACCAAACAAATAGTTGAGGTAGAATCAGTAACATATTCAGAGAAAAATCAAGCTGTTAAAACAAGCAATTTCTTGATGCAGATATACATTTTCGGTTAGATTTAGCTTCCTAAAAAATAATGCTCTCGATTTATGTCCATGACCCATTATCGTTACATACCAGTTTCTACTTCAAGTTAGTCTCCTTAGGATCTAAATACCTTGGAATCTTAAATAAAGACAGGTCTATCCATTAATTTAAAGTCTTAATCAAACTTCCGAGCTAATTTATTCATCTGTTCAAGAATAGTTTCCCCTCTTACAATGAGAACCAACTCACAAATTGTACGTACAATTTTCAAGTATAATTACTCTGCAGCTGATATATTAGTCCTTTTACCACTATTTCAAGATGGGGAATGCGAAGAGATGTCTGTCTATACAATTGAGTATTACAAATTCAAAAATATACTATACCAACCAGCCCAGAATCGAACCGATATAAGATAGAAAATCTAAGACTTCAAAAAAAAAGTTCCACATTATTTTGGTGGAAATCTATTAAATAATCATTCTGGCTGGGGGGTGGTCGATCCATTAATAATGGTCTGCTCGTCACTGATCGTCATATCCTGATCGAAGAATGACCAAAGAAATAGACCTATTAGATAAGCTCCAGAGACTAAGACGGGAATCGACATTTAGATAATACCCATTTAAAGTAGACTAAAAGGAGCCTAAGTCTCCTTCCACTAACGCTCTTCTAAAAACCGATGTCGTTGTGATGAGTAATTTTGAAAAAAAAAAAAAAAACAAACATATCCAGTTATTAAGTTCTATCAGAGACGGAAAAACAAACATCTAGTGAACTCATGATTCAACCAGAAGACTCGGCAGTCGGCATCGCCGTTCATCGTCAAAAAACACTCTTTTACACGAATAAACCCACACAAGCAGGTATCACATTGATCTTGATCTATAGCGTGTGCAAATCAAACACAACTTCTTATAATTGCAATCGAAAAATCCAATTATCAACAGTGCACATCAAAACCCTTCCATAACAAAACCCCACTGCCAAATTAATTAAAAATAATAAAAACTCGGATACAGTACCTTGAGGGCAGGGCCGTAGAGCTTTCGGCTGCGGAGAATCTTGAGACTGTGGCCAGCTTCCCATTTAAAAGCACTTTTACGGGAATCTATAAACTGATTCAGCTTCTCCCTAACGCATCGCTCTTCTCCGCCATCGCTGAGCAGCTTCTTGTAAAGAGCTTCTTCCAAGTACTTCTTCGATGACCGTTTCAGTAAACTCCTCTTCTTCGCAAACTGCTGCATAAACGTCGACGCCATTTCTTCTGCTTTCTGGATGGATTAACAATTGGAAGATTTTGGTGGAATTGAATTGAATTTCAGCTGCATTTGGGGTTTTGAATTGATTATGGGAAGTAAAACCCTAGAAATGGGAAGAGTGAGAGTGAGGCTGTGTGGAAATTGGTGGGGGTATTTTTGGTAATTCGTGTTTTGGGCTGGGCCTCTTGAGAAATGTTAATTTTTTGTTGCCCCAAGAATACTACGAAATGCAAAAATACTTAATTTTTGTTGGTTTATTTTTAGGTTTTATATATTTTGGAAATAAAATTTTAGTGATTAATATAAAAAATAAAAAGGATATATTTAAGAAATAGAATCACATTATTACTTATAAAAATATGATTCTTCATTTTCAATCACGTTATTCCTATGTAGTACGGAAACGGAAGTGTTGATTCGGGGAAACAGAATGTGTCAAAAATAGGGATACAAGAATTTGAGGGAAACATGTAAATATTAAAAGTATAAGGGTATATTTATAATTATTCTATATAAACATATATACGTTTTTATTTATATATAAAAAAGTTTTGTATATTTTTAAACAAACATATTCAAAATAAAATTTACTATCAGCTATCAATTTGCAAGTGATCATTAAATCATGTAAACAATTTGGAAAGCAACAAAAATATTTAAAATTTTGCTATTCAAACATATTTCTATTTTTTTAGAAATTGCAAAATGACCCCATAAGGTGTCCAGCAGGTGTCTTCAAATTTTCAACACAAAACGTTTCAGAAACGGGAAAACGTTAACAAGTTTAAGTTTCCGTGCTATATGGTTTTTTTTCGATTTCCCGGAACGCATATTTCTATAATTTTCATATATAAAAAAAATAATATTCATGTGTCACACAATTATTAATATTAATTGTGTTGAACATAATTACTCAACTTAATTAAGAGTGAACAAATCAACTATGATGTGCGTAAAAATGATATTTGACACAGAGATACATAAATTATACTTTGATTGATAAGATAAAAAAAACATTGATTAATTTTGCATTAACTTCATAAATTCAACAACAAATTACCGCTTACATCTTATTCATATCATTACTTATTTGATACGCTAACTTTTTTTAGTTACTTATGGAAGCAAGGCTAGTAAATTTTCTAGTGCTTCGTTCCAACTCTCTAACAACAGCTAAAGCAATGTCGAAAATAAAATCCGACTCCTCGTTTGCTCCTATAACATCACGCGAGCTTGATCTAGTTAAATTCTCACAGTAAATAGGAACTTTCGCCACCTCTTCTAAATTATCTCTCACCGGTGAAAACATTTCAGCTTTCAAAGTCACCTTGGCTTCACTCAGCTTCTCCGTGGCCCACTTATACTGTTCGCTACATTTCTCATATTTCGCCTTCATATAATGTTTTTTGGCAATGTAATCATATTTAACAAAGCGGTTAAACAAATCCGTTGATTGTTTGGCTCTGTTAACAGCGATGCCGAGAAAGGCTACTCCTACGCCTTCAAGGGAAGACGCTCCATCCTTTTGAACCGATTTCAAATACGATGTGCATCTGTAAGGAGCCTTTGTCTTGGAGCAGATATTCGTAAATAGCTTATCGTCGATTTTTGTGGGTTTTGCATTGGCTGCGATGCAGAGGAATAAGAGCACGAAAATTCTTAGAAATTGCAACTCCATTTTCGTTTTTTGGTGGTATAGCAAAACATTCACAATCTCTTTATATAGATTTTGTAATGAGGCTAAATAATATTCGGATGAGAATTATCATTATGAGCTTTTGATCCATATTAACTTTAATATTTCTTTTTAAATTTGTGATTATCTATTAGATTTCATTATTTATGAATGTTCTAATCCACTTTTATCTCCCATTTAAATAGAATACAATTAAATTGGATGAAACTACAATTATATGTGCTTGCTATTGATGGTATTTTTGGTAGTTCGTGTATCGATTATGTTGGTTATTTTTCAAAGCTATGCATATAAGTTAGCCAATTTGATATATGATAATTTAAATTTATTTAAGAAACAAAAGAAAAAAAGAATTAAATTTACAATGTGACATATCTAATACATTGGTAAGAAATTTAGTATAAATACAAGAGTGTATAAGAGACTAGAGTGAAAATTTATCCCATACAGATTAATTTGACACTGGACTCGGTGAAATACAAATGGTGATTATTAATCGGTGATTTAGACATAAAAACACATATCCATGTATATGTATGCTTATATTATGTATGATTGACTGCATGTTCATTCGTTATCACAGCCCGTAATTGACCACTTTCGTATTATGAAAAAGAAAAAGAAAAGGAGAGGATCATAAATCATAATATATGAAATCCATAATATATCCCATGGAAAATTTACAGTTTTCATCCTTTAAAGTTTGCAACGATTTCATATTTGGTCCTCTATGTTTACAAAAAATATATTTTATCCCTGATGTTTTAATTTGATATTTTTGGTCATTTTCGTCAATTTACCGTTAGTCCGCCAGCTACGATATTGATGAGCACATGTTTTATTCGCGTTATTTTAACGGAAATATTAAGGAAATAACTAATTAAAAGTGTTGAATTTTTTAAACATGGGGGACTAAATGTATTTTTTTGTGAACATGGGGTTAAATGTAAAATTAGTGCAAATTTGAGGGATGAAAACTACATTTCACAATTATAGAATTGAACTCAAAATACTGCTCTATTTATTGCGTCATAAATTCACGAAATTTTTAACCCCGAGATCAAAAACTACATAATAAAGGGGTCACTATAACAAATCCCAACTTTTGCTTACTTGAATAGTACTAAGTTTAAAACCACAATTGAGTAAATATTTATAAGTTTTTTTCTTACTTTAATACTAAAATAAAATGAAAAGTACAAAAACACCATTTCATACAAGATATCAATTATATCAATTTTTTTTTAAATTACTTATTTTAAAACCAAATAAAAGAAAAAAAAACCCTTTTCTTTCAAATCCCCTCCACCGTCACTCCTCTCCTCACCGTCGCTGCCGCCGAAACTTCTATTGTTATCAAGCCGTTGCCGCCTTTGTTATCACAAGTAATATTTGGTTTCAAATTTGTTTTTTTTCTTTAATATTTATTTAGGATTTGATTGTTTGATATGGGTAATTAGGATTAATTTGATTGTTTTAGGTATGAATGATCGTTAATTAGTAATGAGTGCATCTAATTTCAGTCCATTTGAGCATTTATTTGAGATTTGGGGGTTGTTCTTCGTTCACAAAAATCGACCTGTAAATGTCGATTTTTGCAAAATTTTCGACAGATTGCTGTCGAAAATTCTGCAAAAAACGACATTTAGTTGTCGATTTTTATGAAAATTTTGAAACTTAATTTTTGATAATTCGACAGAACACTGTCGAACTTTTAGAACAATCGACAGCTAGCTGTCAATTTTGCTAAAATTTTCGACAGTTCCCTGTCGAATTCTTACAGTGTAAATTTTTTTTTATTTTTTTTTTTATATTTTTTTTTATTATTTTTTTTTTTATTTTTTTTTCCTATTTTTATTTGTTTGTGTTTATATTATATATATTTATTTGTGTGTTATTTTGCAGTGGAATAACCAAGTGAACCTCGTATACCTCCGACTGTCTCGAACCGTAAGAAGAGGAAGGAATTATCCGATAAGGGCAAGGCAATCACGACCAAGAAAAAGTCTGGAGAGGGTTCTTCCTCAACGAATCCGGTGCCGGCTCTACCTTCGATTGTAAAAGTTGGTGATTCGAGCAACGAATCGGTCCGAGGTCCCGAGATACTGGAATTGTACACAAATTTTGATAAGCACATTGCTTATCATATTGTGAACGGAGGTCCAGAGCGCTCGGAGCGCAGCTCAGAATTTCGAATTCGGAATCACACAGGAACTTTGAAAGGCTGGGTGCCGGCGGCATTTATTATAGAGGCCATACGAAGAGCTGGATTAATGTCAGTTGTACAAGCATTGTACAACACTGTGGACGGCCATCTACTTAGAGCCTTCATAGAGAGATGGTAGCCAGCTACCAACACATTTCATTTACCTGTTGGAGAGATGACCATCACACTTGATGATTTGAGTACGTTGGTCGGTTTGCCAGTTATTGACGTACTGTATCTTGCGAGCGTTTGATCCGTGATTCCAAAACGAAGCCCAGTTGTTTAATGTTCAAGTTGCTAGGTGAGTACCCGGACGATGTAAACAAGAAGAAAGCGGTGAAACTGGAATGATTGAAGGCTAAATTTAGCAAGGTGACCATGAGAGACAGTGCGGAGAAGAGGACATATGCCATTCGGGCATATTTGTTATTTTTGTTGGGGTGTACTATACTGTGCGACAAGACCGGCAACATGGTAAGTGTGGAGTATCTAAATCTCGTCTCTGATTTGGATCGGATCGGCAAGTATGCTTGGGGCACTGCATGTCTTTGTCGGTTGTACGATGAGCTATCCTCAGCCTCACAAAATTCAACGAACTCGATGGCTGGCTGACTGACGCTCTTCCAATCATGGATTTACGAGCACTTTTCTTATTTGGCGGATGGCACATTGAAGACGAAATTCGAGGGGCCATTAGCCAGCCGATGGGAGCCTCAGTCAAAGACTACTTCAACGCCTGAAGGACGTCGTACTTGCGATCTCGATTAGATGATTTGATCCCCGATCAGGTAAAATACAAGTTTAATATTTTTTTATTACTACTTAAGTAGGTTTCTAAATCTATTTTTTTATTTATTTTACTAGGTTTTATGGTCACCGTAGATGGCTATTCGTGATCGTTTCCCGATGCCAGATTATGTTTGGTTTAGTGGGATGATATGTTGCATGGACCACTTCGAGGCATATCATCCAGACAGAGTGTTGAGGCAGTTCAACCGGGTCCAAATTATTCGAAGTCGTGTATACATGTCAAAATATATGTACAAAGTTCTAGTTAACAAAGGTCGACCAGTGCACAACTCAATATTCGGCGAACGATTCTCTGATCGGTGTGAGGAGTATTGTCTGCACGAGGAGTCGAGGTCCGTTGAAGTTGAACTCGGGGAGGCGGACACTTCGCCGGACCAAATGGATTGGTTCCGGCCCAGATGCATGTTACAACTCAGTAGGCATGGAGCCCATCCACCTCGACCCCAGGCGAATCGACCTCGACCACGTGAAGCTCGTCCAGGGGGTGGTCCCGATAAGGAGGTCCAACTTTTGCAAATATTGGAGTTGGTGAATGGGACACTTAGCAAGGAGCGGGGACTTGCGCCATCCGACGCTCATACGGTCATGTGGGGGGACCCTAAATGATACTGTTAGATTGATCGAATCGGATGCCCCACTTCCACCTCCATCGAGCTCGTCGGACGCCCCACCACCACCTCGAGCTAGCTCGATGGAGCCACTTCCACCGCCATCGAGCTCGTCGAATGCCCCACAAGCACCTCCTCCTCATACTACTCTAGAAGAATCACATGCAGATGTGAAACGCTTGTTTAGTAGGAAGAAAAAAACACAGGATTAGTCTTGTGTGTTTTAGGACATTAAGTAATTTTGATGAATTTTGTTTGGTTTAGATTTTTTTTTTGGATGGATGTTGTTTGGTTTAGATGTTTTTTTTAATTTAGTTTTATATGGATTTTGATGAAAGTTTTCCGTTTCAATTTTTTTTTTTTGATAATTTGCAATTTTTTTTTTGTCAAAAAACACTTAGAATATGTTGTTTATGTTACATTGCAATAGATTTGGGGTTAATTTCACAAAAAAAAAAATTGCAATTTATCCAGAAAAAAAAATTGAAACAGAAAACATTCGACTGCTAGCTGTCGAAAGTTTTCTGTTTCCTTTTTTTTGTTTTTGATAATTTGCAATTTATATTTTTTTTTGTCCAAAAACACTTAGAATATGTTGTTTATGTTACATTGCAATAGATTTGGGGCTAATTTCACAAAAAAAAAAATCGCAATTTATCAAAAAACAAATTGAAATATTTTGGTTTTGATTTTCATTAAGGGTATTAAAGTAATTTTTTATTAATTATTTATTTTTTACTTTTTTGGAATTCAAGTAAGAGCCCGTTTGGCTAAGTTTATTTAAAATATCTTATAAGCTCCTACATCTGATAAGATGTTTTAGGAGCTGATAAGCTGTTAGATCTTATTTTAAAAATTATTTTTTAAGGTGTTTGGATATATAGCTTATAAGTTACTTTTTGTTTTTATAAGTTGTTCGGGTGTTTGGAAATAAAATGTTTGTTTATTGCTATAATGGCAAAAAAGTACATGACGCCAGTATAATTGTTAAACTTATTTGACTCAAATACTTTTGTTCATAAAATATTATTATAATATTTACAAATTATTTTTCAAATAATCATAATAATATAAAATAAAAGTTGTAAAAGAAATATAATTTTTTTTAATAGATGAAAGAAATATAATTTATTATGGAGATAATAAGAATATTCGTGTATTGTTATATACATATATAATATAAATAGAGAATAATTGTTTTTACAATTATTATGATTATTACGATAACTATATTTAACTAATTATATATCTTGATTACAAGAATACGTTGTTTTGATAAAATATAAATATTATTAGTATTCATGTAATATAATAAAGTATTTGAGGGTAATTTTGTATTTTAAGTGTTTTAGTAAAGAAGCAAATAAGATCTTAAAGAAAAAAAAAGTGGAGTAGAGGTATTTTTTTAAAAACATCTTATAAGCTCCCTAACAGCTTATTTTTGGAAAAAATAAGATCTTTTGCAATTTTTTACCAAACACCTTTTAACAACTTATAAGCTCATAAATATCTTATAAGATGTTTTTAAGAGCTTATAAGCTTAGCCAAACAGTCCCTAAGTAAAAGTTGAGATTTGTTATAGTAATCCCATAATAAAATGAAAAGTCCGAAAAATCACCAAAAAATTTCAAAATTTCGATACCAAGTACACGTGTACCGATCTCATTGGAAGTTGAACAAACACACCCACCCCCTAACGGCGGCAATCACCGCCGTTTTCGCGGCCAACCGGCTACCGTTTTGGTTTTTACCCTTTTTACCAAATAGATAGAGATAAACTTCATTTTATTGTTTACCACAGCGGAATCTGGGTTTTCTTCGCTTCTAATTCAAAATCAAAAGGTTAGTTGTTATACAAATTCAACACGCCTCTCTCTCTCTGTTGTGTGTACATACCCGCATATACGTACATGAATTTTGTATCGATCGTTTTCTTTTTTCGCAAATGGTTAATGATTCTTGATATTTAAGGTTTGTATTGCTTAAAGATTAGGGTTTTATTTGATTGGTGTTTGGAGTTTAGAATCAAGAATTCGCCATTGTTATTTCTTGATTTTAGGTTTTGCGATGAACCCCTAATTTTAATTTTTTTATTTTTTTTTTAAATTCAAATAATCTTCTAATTGCTAAATTTCAGTCAAGATATAAGAAAAAAGGGTTCTAGAAAAAGATGAAAGTGTTAGAAGGGCTTCATGCTATGTATTTTTTGGTTTTAGCCCGTCGGTTCGTTTTTTCGTTCCGTAATTGTTTCGAGAAAGCTAAATTTGTAGTTGTGTAGAGTTGTTTGGAGATTTAATGTCAATATGAAATGAGTATGGTTTTACTTTCCTTTGAACCGAAGCGGCTCGTTTTTTTTTCAGCTACTGAAAATAATATATACAAGGATATCACTATGTACGAGCAAGATCCCGATATTGTTCGGTGGGGCCTACACCTCATAGATTTTTGCTCTCTAACAAATAACGGTTCTCCAGAAACTGTTACGCGTTTCGAAAACGACTTGTCTTCGACTGGCTCTGTAAGAGAAGGTTTACTATGTAGTCCAAAACCGCGGTCTTATGTTGAGAACGACGAAGTAATAGCTCACGCTCTTCAAGAAGAATTATCGAAGCTTGATAACGAAGAGGCATTAGGGTTTACCTCTAACGGGGAACACCATCAAAAAGCATCTATTCTTGCTCAAGATTGGATTCCTTCGCAAACAAACTCGAATTCTGGTACAGAAATACAGGTTAACGGTTTTTTTTTTCTTTTTTTTTTTTTTTTTGCAGTTTCTTTATTTTATTTATTTTTGTACAGAAAATCAGAGTAATGACGGAAAGACGGGAAAGAATGAAGCATGTTTATGTGAATTGGAAGAATTATCGGTTACGAATGAGGATCGAGATATTTTACCGGAGATAGAATCTGAGTCGGCTCTCGATGGTGAATTGGGCAAAAGGCTGAATCGGATGGTTCCAGTTGCGGTAAGTTTTTTGAATCGGATGTATTTTTCCTCGTGAAAATCTTTCGAGAATTGATTTTTTAATGTTAATGGAGAAATCCCGTCTGTGCTTTGTGATTGTTTTCAGCATGTTCCTAAGATTAATGGAGAAATCCCGTCTGTCGATGAAGCCACGTCAGATCATCAAAGGCTGTTGGACAGGTTTCTAATGTTTTCGTTTTTAATGTATATTTTTTTAGCAATTAGTAGAACGCAACATCGACAATGATTGTTGAACTGATTTTCTTGATTATCATACGTCATGATTATCCAAAATAAATAATTACGAAATATTATTTTCCATTATAACTGTCCTTTTGTTCGACTGTTCATACCTTGTAATTTTTTTATTTTTTATTTCGTGTATGTCAGATTACAGCTATATGATTTAGTTGAACTAAAAATATCGGGAGATGGTAATTGTCAGGTTGGTTTCTTGACATTCCCTGTACCCTATATCTATATATTCATTATATATATATATATATATATATATATATATATATATATATATATATATATATATATATATATATATATATATATATATATATATGTGTGTGTGTGTAATTGGTGCTTAATTAAACTTTTCTTGATGATGATGATGATTAATGGATCAACGTTCAATTCGTGATGCCTCTAGTTATCTAACTACGGTTTGTTATAATTGATCCTTATTGATCACGGTTTAGTAAATTATCTTACTGTCTTCAATGTAGTTCCGTTCGTTGTCAGATCAAATATATCGAAGCTCAGATCATCACAAATTCGTTAGAGAACAAATAGTGAACCAGGTTTTGCTCGTCATATTTTTTTTATTTTATCTTGCACAAATTTCAATAATTCCGTATTCTTCATTTTCATATAATCCCTATTTTAGCACTTTTTTTTCCTCTTTTTTTTAATTATTTTTTATTTATTATGTTTCAACCATGACAGCTGAAGTCACGAGCTGAATTGTATGAGAATTACGTACCCATGGCTTACGGTGAATACTTGAAGAAAATGAGCAAGTAAAAATTGCCTTCGGAGCCCTTTTTTATTTTATTATTATTTTTTTTAAATAAAAATTCGCATATAAACTTATTATACCTATTTTTTTTAAATAAATAAGTTTTGCATGATTTTTTTAGGAACGGGGAATGGGGTGATCATGTAACGTTACAGGCTGCTTCGGATTGGGTAATTTTTTTATTTTTTTTGTATTTACGAGCATCTTATGATTGTTATTCTTTTTACACGCAAAATGTAGTAATATTGTTTTAATTATGTCTATTAATTCACATGACTTGACGTTTATATTAAAAAATGGAAATGTAATTGTAATTTTTTCGTTGGCAGTTTGGCATCAAGATATTTGTCGTAACATCATTCAAGGATACATGCTATATTGAGATACTTCCACAAAATCAGAAGTCAAATAGAAGTAAGTTCTGTTTTTAGTTTAAATCCAACGTTTACTCGTTTATTTCTTACTCTTGTTTTGCTCAAAACCATTACCAGTCATTTGTTATTATATTGCTGTCCAAAACGAGGGTAAGATTTGACTCGGTTTTTTTTTTGTGGCGTTGATGCAGTTATATTCTTGAGCTTCTGGGCCGAAGTTCACTACAATTCAATTTATCCATTAGGAGGTAAAACACCAAATTCTTTAAATCGTTTACTCAATAAACGTAATTATTTTTTTGTTTTGTGCTTATTTATTTATTTATATATATGTTTCTTGCTCGTAGAATTGCCTTTCGTGGAGGAGAGCAAGAAAAAGAAGCGGTGGTGGTGGTGACGAATTTCGTCGTGAGTTTTGAAAGAGTTTAGCAGGGCCTTTTATATACATTAGTTACCAATTTATTTATTTATTTTATTTTTTTGCTTACCTGTACATAGCAATTTTGGTGACACAAAAAGCATTGCATCTATTCTTTGATTGTTACTTTTTTTTATTCATGTAAATATATTAACCTTCTTTTTTCTTTAATTTGCAATTTAGCAATTCAGAATTCTGCGTGTGTTCGTTCATCGTTATTTGATTGTCATTTTATCGATTTAGAAGGTGAAAATTTCGTATGGAAATAATCGAGGCAATTTCTGTAGATTACTTGGCATTTGATTGTACAAGTTTCTTGAATTAGGTTGACTGTAATGTGATTAAAACTTGAATTATTATTAGAAAAACAAGAAAATCAAATCAAATTTCAATCCCCTAATGATTTTTTTTTCTTAAACTCTGATTTGTTAGAGCAGATTTATTGAGCTGAGAAATATCCGATTTGGAACAAATTTTTCGTTCCAATTTGATTTTCAATTTTTTTTCACCGATAATTTCCGATTTTCAAAATCGTCGAATCAATTTTCACTTTCGAAAAAAAAAATCAGAAATTTTCCGAAACTTATGTTTCGAAAAAAATAAATAATACAATGCTGAAATTCATAAACAGCAGAAGAGTGTTGCATATCAAGTTTCTATACACCCTTATTTCCTCGCAATATTACGAACCATTTACATAAACAAAAAATACTAAACCAAATCCTGACCACAATATACAAAAACCCAAAAAATAAATAAATAAATAAAATAACTTATTAATTATTAGCTCAAAAGTATGAGCACAACCAATCTTAAATACTACCCCATTTACACCGAATAGAAGCCTTGTCGAGAAAACGAGGCCATATATATATATATATACAAAACTCGTAAATATTTTCACCAAAATCGGATCATTTCAAGAACGAGAGGATTGCCCTATGTGCCTTTCTGTAAAATGACAATTTTTTTCGAGTATCAATCAGAGAGTTGATTAATGATTATATTTCGATAGAGTAACAAAAAAGAAAATGGAGTAAAATAATAAATATGAAAAGGGTTTATTTAATTAATACTCACCTCCAGTTGCAACGAGCTTTTCTATACGGGAAACAATATGTTTGCCGTAAGTGTACCTCTTGAGTGCATTCAAGTGAACCTTTATACGAGAGAGTATTAATTCTCTGCTTTTATCATCACACGTCTCGAGTACTTTCTGTACAACGTAGTTTCCGAAAGGATCTTTCATCATAGCCTGACATTTATTTTTGCATTTTCAACTCTTGTTATCATTAAGTATGAAGATTAATCAAAATACAAAAAAAATAAAAAATTAATTAAAACGGGTTTTAGTGGATAAATTTTCTTCCCAATGTTGTCCCTCGAGTTCGTGAAAAGTGGGAGGAAAGATCGGGGGTAGAAACGGAAGAAAGTTGAATATGTCTCGCAATTGAAGTATTATATTCCGATCGAGGAAAAGCAAATTAGACGTTACTAATAAAGATTTGGAGGCTTTACTTTTACGATGTTTTTCGAGTCACAAGATATTGTTTTCAGCTAATATGCATTTTAACATGCCAAAATAGATGAAATTTAAAATAAAAAAAAAATAAAAAAAAAAAAAACCTGTAATGGTTCATTTTCGTCGGTTGAACCGAGCATCTCATTGACCAAAAGTTTGCGCTCTTCAGCACCACCGAAAGTCAAGCATTTTTCGACAACATTAGATGCAAATTTTTGCTGACTCATCTTAACAATTTGTCCTGCTAGCTTCCCGATTATCACAGCCCTTTCTTGTGGTTTACCGTGCTGCACGACATGCTATATATACAAATACAAGATGGAAAAAATGTTATAAATGTTACACCAAGATTATAAAATGATTGAAGTGTATATTCTAGATTAAAATTCTTAAATAGTAGTCTCGATGAGTTCGGAAATCGGAAATGTAATGTAACACGGAGATTATATTTTGCCAGCTAATATAATTAACAAAAACAATCTATTTCAAAAACAGACTTATTAAATACCTGAATGACATAATTTCCATACTGATCTTGAGCTAACTTACAAACGGAGCCCAGTATTTCATCCATAATTACTTCTTGAGTTTTCGGATCATTGCAGTGCTCGAGAACCCTCTATTCCAAAAAAAGAAAAATAAATAAAAAGGAACACAAAATAAATAAAACGACTATATATATAATATACACGTAAATGAAGCAAAAATAAATAAAAAATGAAAAGGGCCTAATCGAACCTGAATGACGCGACAGCCATAAGGATGCGTGGACAAAGTGACGACTTGCCCTAAGAAAGACGATATTATAAACTGAATGCGTTCTTGCGGGACGGACTCTATGCATTTCTGAATTACGTGATTGCCATTCTGATCGTGCACGCATTTCAAAACCGAACCGTCGAGCTCTTTCACCATCTCAGTCTGCAATTCCACATCGACCACTTCCAACGCCTGTGATTAGAATCAAATGTTTTTAGTGAAAACTCGAGAAAAGATCAAACAAAAAAGAAACGCAATAAACACGAGCTGGATACGCCTACCTTCTGCACAACTCTGCAACCATACATCTGTAGAGTGAGGGGCAAAACATGACCGATAATGTGTGTAGCTAACTCCTTTCGTTGACTTTCGATCCCATGCTCAAAGAACTGTTGGTTCAACCATAAATTAATACTACATTAACAATACAGACTATTTAATATATATATATATATATATATATATATATATATATATATATATATATATATATATATATATATATATAACTACCTTTTGTACGACATAGTTTCCAAAAACATCGATCATCAAAGCACGAGCATTGGGAATAATCTCGGTGAGTATTTTCGTCTTTTCTTCAACAGTAGCAGTCTCCAGTTTCTGCTGAATGAACCGACTTCCGAACTGATCCGTACTGAATCATCATACACGAAAAATAAACATATTTTGAAAAAAGAGAGATAAATTTAACGAGTTTATTGCTAAAAAAGGTCGCCATGTTATTAATAATAGCAAAAACCCCCCTATAATGCAATTTTTTTTATTATTTTTTTTTCTTTCGTTTTGCTAATATTAATAACGTGAGGCTTTTTTAACAATTCGCTATAACACAGGGGTACGATATGCAATAAACCCTAAACTTTTGGTTGTTTCATACCTGAACTCAACAACATGACCAACAATATCCGAAAGATCCAAAGATTTCGCCTTATTATTCTTGAGCACCTCTAACAACGATTCAAATCTTCCTTTCGAACTGCTTCCACTTTGCTGATGTGGCGTAACGGTGGATTGATCTCCCTTCGGGCTTCTCAAACTCGTCGGGGGCAGTTGAGTATTTTTCTCCTTCTGAAGGACAGGAGTTTTCGAACTGCCTCTCGAATCTTGAGAGTTGACCACATTTCCTTGATACGACGAGCTGGAAGAAGAAGAGTGCTGCTGACTACTAAATGTGGGGCCCGCGTGGTATTGATGATTAATAATTCCACCAGGTCTTTGTAATAACTGCGACTGATATTGCTGCGCTTGTTGCAAAAGCAACGCCTCGAGATAAGCTTTCTCCAAAGCTTGCAATTCGTCGTACTGCATTGCTCGACTCGAATTTCCGGAAATATGAGGGGGTTCCCCGCCTCCATAGTTCGGTATTTTCTGCATGTACTGAATTTGATGTGGGTCCACTACGTGGAGATGAATGCCAGGTGGAACACTAGGTCTCAAAACCAATCCATCTACATTATTAGCACCACTCGAAAAAATGAAAAACTTCTGACTATATAGTTATTAAACAAGACAATCGCGATATTTAGAAAATAAATAAGTAAATGGACAAAATGCACTTAACCCCCTATAAATTTCCTCTTCGAAATATTATTTTTGTTGCACTTTGCTGCAAAATCCAATTTCCGGTGGGTAACGTGCAACAAAAGACATATATTAAAGTGGGAAATGTGCAACAAAAATAATATTTTAAAGGGGCAACGTGCAACAAAAAACACTCAATTCCGGTGAATGACCATCGAAATATTGCTATCAAGGCAACGTGCAACAAAAATAAAATTTTGAAGGGGGACACTCACTTTCTTGAATATTGACGGGGGAAGTGCGAATATGAGAATTTTATAGGGGCCGAGATGCATTTTTTGTTCATAAATAAATAAACTACCTGTACTAAGATCACTACTGATCCCCATACGAGGTTTTTGGTCAACCGAATATCCACTGTTTCTGTAACTAGAAATATCGGAATGATTTTGTTGTTGAGAATGAAGGCTCGTAGTAGAAGAAGTCCTCCTCGGAAAATTCACGCCCTCGTTCGGCATATTATTAAGGCTGTTGTTCGATCCATTATTACTCCTCGATAAATTTCCGTAGTTTATATTGTGGGCCATATTTTCCGCTCGAGAATTTTCGCCGTAATACTGTTGCTGCTGCAGCTGATTTAATGGAATCCCCATTTGAAGCGAAGACTTTAGAATATTTTCTGCATGAGGATTATTATGGTAATTATTACCTCCTCTAGACATGCTTAATCCGGAAAGAGAAGCTTCCACATCAGCTATCTCGAAAATTCCGGGTGGAGGAAAATTACGAGAATCCCCTCGCATGGAATTTAGGTTTTCGGCGAGATAAACACCGTTGCCAATAGTAACAAGGCCTCGACTAGGGTTTTGGGTGGTGGATGATGAGCTGGCAAATGCTCTTTCTGCTTCTGCTTTGTTTCGTAGTTCTAATGAATTATTAGTGTTGGGGTTGTTTGCCATTGAATCTAAAACGTCTGCAACTGAATTTTGGCTGGCGGGGCGTGACAGATTCGATTTCACGGGCTGGCCCGATCCTCCCTGCAATATAGCCAAAAATATACTGAGTTGTGAAATTGCTACTAAAAAAAAAGTCACTTAGTATAGAATAAAATGATCATATTTTGTTCTCTATATTGGTCATCGTTATGGTGCTGACAAACGAGAGAAAATAATCAACGTTTACATATCAAGAAACACTAACAGAATTGTACGAAAATTCATCGGAACCATTACTACTATGCCACTAACTTAACATATTTAGTATTTACAGAGCATGCAACATGCATCATCAAGAAACATTAATAACAAGAGCCACCATACATACTGATATTTAAAGGGTTTATTGCATTTAACAAACTTGTCATTACTATAACTGTTAAAAAACTTCCCGTGTTAAAAATACGCAAAACCGCCTACGATTCAATTTTTTATTAGCAAACTACCCCATAAAACTCACGATTGGGGGGGTGTGGTTTGTGCTAAAGAAAATGCATCATACGGGTTGTTTGATAATTTAATATAATACTAGGGTACTAAATGCAATGAACTCCAAAATTCATGAAAACAAATAAATTTAAGGGTAATCCACCCCTGAGGTAAGGTCAAATTACGAAAAAGTCCCTATTGTTTGGGCAATTACAACCACTCATCAATTATACTATGAATCTTCTTACACGTCCACCCTTACGTTATCAAATTCAACAGAATCTTCTAGATTTCGTGGAATGTTCTCCAGTTTGTACTCTTTTGAGCAGAGCAAAAATGCAGTTTTCCGATGCACCACGATTTAATATTTACAAGACAAGAGACACGTCTTATCTTATGATGATTATGATGATCATGTTTCAAAATATGGAGTTCGAATTGGGTAAAATGGGTACAGACTGGAGAATATTCTACAGTGATATAGAAGATTCCAATAAATTTGGGACGTGTAAGAAGATTCATAGTTGATGGAGGTAGTTGTAATTACCTGAAACAAGATGGGTTTTTTCGTAATTTGAACTTACTTCATGGGTGTGGCTGTAATTTACACTAAATTTAATAAATAAATAAATAAAAAAGCAGAATTTAAAAAACCTGAAGAATATCAGCAAAACTCTTCCTTCTACCTCCCATTCCAGAAGTGGAAGCACCACCAGTGAGATATTTATCCAGAGATTCAACTGAACTTTTCCTCGAAAGATTCCTCAATGCAGCTTTTCTAAGCTCCAGCATATCATCTTCCGATTTCTTCACAGACAAATTCGGCTGAGTCGAAAACAGAGACGAATTCCCCACGTTTTCCATTAAATTCCTGTCCAGATTGAACCCCGCGGCCCGAAACCTCTGCGCTATCCGCCAATCCTCTCTCGATAGCGACGGCGGCGGCAACCTAGGGTTCAGATTCTCGTTCGAGTAGTAGTATTCCAAATACGCCGGGTGAGACAAAATCTCCTCTTCCGTCAGTACGCAGAAAGTAGGGGCGGGGGCGGGGGCGGGGGCGGCGTTGTTGTTGCTACTTCCGCCGCCGCCGCCGCCGCCGTCGAGTTTGACGATGTGGGGGTAACTGTAGAGGCCCCTGGCGGCGTTTAAGGAGCCCTCGACGGTGGGGGGAGCGCTGCCGCTACGGTTAATGTTCAATTCCCTTTCTCTCTCTAGAATTAAACCGCGGTTACGTTGCTGCTGGAGGAGCAGCGATTCGAGTTCACTCTGTAAGGTGGCGCTGCTCTCCAAATTCCCTTTCGAATTCGATCCCCTCATTCTCAATTTTTATAATTATAAATAAAAAAAAATCCCCAATTTCTTCCCCGCATTCAACACCGGGAGGAAATAGTAGAAATTCCAATCGAAGCCCTAATTCGCCAAATTCGCTTCCCCAAAATACCTTGATTTCCAATAATGGAAACACAAAAAAAAAAAAAAAACAGAGGAAGGAGATCTCGAAAAATCAAAAAAAATGGCGCATTTCAGATCATGAAGAAATTATACAAATCCTAATTAATTAATTAAAAAAAAAAAAAGCAAATTCATCAGGAAAAAGCGGATCGAGTTTGATTTACAGGAACGTACGAAGGAAAACATGCATGAAAATAAAATAAAATTAAAAATAAAAATAAAATAAAGGTGGGTGGGAGAAGAAAGAAACTCACGAGAAAGGGAGGATTAATTTTAATCTAAGGAGAAATGGTGATTTCTGGAAATGGGTAATCTGAAATTTCTGAATTCAGAATAAACCGCGATGATGGTAGAGAGAGAGAGAGAGAGAGAGAGAGAGAGAGAATAAACCAAATAATGTGGGTGTTCAGTGTTCTAGATTATTTTTTGTGATTTAAAAAAATAAAAAAATAAGAAAAAAGAAAACATTATTCTCCTGATTGATAATTGTTCGTTTACGTGCATGCATAACTTAATAACGGCTCGTAAATACTATCTAGATTTAGACACATTGGCCACGTGGTGCTTTACAGTTTTTTAGAAATACTTTTTTTTTTCTTTCTTAATTTCTTTGAAGAATATATATTTTTTTTTTTAATCAAAGAAGAATATGCTAAATTTCCGAGTAAGATGTAAAGTTAGTTTTTCGGTAAGGACTAGATTTTTTTTTCCCTTCATTCTTCATTTTACAAAAGAACATCCACCATCTAAACTTAACTCTTTGAACAGTGGAAAAGTATGTATGCCTTGTCTGGTATTTGGCCAGCGAAGACGAATTAATCGACCGATGAAAGACAAAAAATTTAAAATAGAAAGAGAGAATTTGAAAAGGAGTGTATTAGGATTGGGCATGAGTCGGTTTTATCGGCCAACCGACACAATTTCAACCCGCTTTTATTGGTCGATAATTTTGTTGTCTGGCCGGTAATTATAATCGACCCATATATGAATGGGTTGATCGGTGATTTATAGTTTATTTAAAAGTCGGTTGGTCAGGTAATACCGGCCAACCGACTTTTTTAATAATAAAAATTTATTATAAAAAATTATTTGTAATTCTTATTTTCTTAACGTTGAAATAATATATAAACCTCTACGTACTATTTCTATTTTATAAGTTTTATTTAATATTTGTCATTGTATATTTACTACAATAAAAAAAAGCTCTTAGTTTTAAAGTTACGATTTTTGCAAATAAGTTTCCCCAAAATTTTAAATATCTTCTGAAAAAACTTTTAAAAACATCTTACTGTTATTAAAAAAATTAAAAATAAATAAATGACCGATAATACCTTCAACCGATCCATTGTTTATCAGACAATGTATGTTGCCAATCATTATCCGACCCATAATGGTCGGGCCGGTAATGGTTTTCAATATTCAGCAAAATTGGGTGGTCGGGTCGGGTAGGTAAATTGCTGAAATTACCCGAAATGACCCACACCCACCCCTAGAGTGTAATATTGATGTTAAATCGTAATCCTAATAGGGTTTTTTACATTCATTTTTATAGGATGCTCTTGAATGAACCCTAGCGTGTGAGTCTCACGCGCCGCCTGAAGCTTTTTGGCCCTAATCCACTCGTTGGGGCGTGCGGGCATGTCCCATACTTTTCTGCAACCGTCTTTCTTGTACGTATGTGCCTCTTCGTTCCGACCAAAGCCCAATGGTCATCGTCACTGATTGCCGCCACGATCGATGGGGTTTTTTGAATTTCAGCCCCTTTGTTGTGGTTTTATGAGTTTTTCTTTAATATGTCTTGTGGTTGGGGTTTGGTAATTTGAGTTTGTTAAGTACCTTTTATTTTGTTATTATGAGTGATATGAAAGTTGTTGAATTAAAGGTTGCAGTTCTTTCAGATTTGATTCAAGTAATTAATGTCTTACATCAATTAGACATCAAGAATGTTTTTCTTCAGTAAGAGGTTTATTTGGAGGAACATCCTAGTTTTGTTTCTCAGAGGGAGTATGGTAAGGTTAGTCGATCTTTCAAATATATATGTGCACGGTTTGAAACGAAGTCCTCGTGCTTGGTTTGATACATTCGTTGAGAGTGTTGGCATGAAGAAAAGCAAATCGGATCAATCTCTTTCTTCTACAAGAATTCTAAAGATGGTATGATCCTTTTGATTGTATATGTATATGATATCGTCATTACTGGAAGTGATACTATAGGGATCTTCATACTCAATTTCACAAAAGTTTTAGGGATGCTGAAGTACTTTTTAGGTGTTGAGGTCATACGGTGTAAGAAAGGAATATTTCTATGTCAGAGAAAATATGTCCTTCATTTGCTAACCGAGACGGGAAAATTAAGGGTGATTCGAAGACCCTTAAAAATGTAGGAGATCATTTGAAAAATTAAATTATCTCACAGTGACTCCAACAGTTCATTATTGAGCGGCCTTAAAGCATATTCTATGTTTTTCCAAACGTGCACATGGACGTGGAATTTTGTATGCAAATTATGGACATAACCGTATTGAATGTTTCTCAGGTGCAAATTGGACGTGTTCTAAAGTGGATAGAAGATCCACAACGGGATTTTGTGTCTTTGTTGGAGGAGTAAGAAACAAATTGTTGTATCGCGATCAAATGGAGAATCCGGGTATCGAGTTATGGTACAATATGTATGCAAGATAATGTAGATATATCACCATTTGGATGAAATAGGCCTTACAACTTCAGTCTCAGCAAAGTTGTAGTGTGAGAACCAAGTTGCTATCAACATTGCTTCTAATCTAGTTTTTCACGAGCGAACTAAGCACATTCAGATCGATTATCATTTTGTCCGAGAGAAAATACGACAAAGGATGATTACTACTAGATACGTAAAGATTATAGAGCAATTAGAAGACCTCTTTACAGAGGCATTAAATAGGGTTCTAGTTAAATTGTCTTCGTAACAAGTTGGACATGATTAATATCTATATTTTAACTGAAAGGGGATAAATTTCATTTTCACAACACTTGAACACATTGAATAAATGGCTACAAAATACCAAATATATTTGCATAAATTAAATCATGTGGTCAACGGTAAAATCACATGACGGTCAAAATCCAAAATAACTCCCACTAATCCACTACAAAATGACCAACTCTAACTCTTTTATTTCATTATATTTTTTCTTAAGAAAAAAAAAAAAAAAATAATAATAATAATAAATGATTATTATTATAACATGGTATTTTCATTTTCTATCATATCTCGAATCTCACTAACTACCAAATATGCTTTGTGGCCACCAATCACCTCTGCATGTTTGTTACCATCCTTCCAAAGCTGTCACAAAAATGCGAAGTTTAGTTCACATATTCTATATTACAAAAAAACACTAAATTACAAAAGAACCACTCTTTAGATTTTGCCTATTTACAAACAAAGTTAAGCTAAATCTATAAACGGAAAAATACAGTTTCGGTCCCTCAAGTTTGCACTGATTTCACATTTAGTCCCCATGTTTACAAAAAAACACATTTGATCCTTCATGTTTCAAAAATTCAACACTATTAATCATTTCCATCAATTTTTCATTAGTACTAACTGAATCAAGCGTGTGCCCATCACTGCCTTAACTGACGGGGTGATGGTAAATTGGGAAAAAGGACCAAGAGTGTTAAATTATTGAAACATGGGGGACCAAATGTAAACTCAGTGCAAACTTAAGGGATGAAAACTGTAATCTTTCCATCTATAAACTAATAAATACCGCTTGAAGTTTGTTCCTAATTTACAAACTGCACTTATCACAAAAGTGGTATTTGTAAAATATAACAAACCTCAAGGGATAATTTTAATAGCACGAGGGTGTCCCTAATTTCGAAACGTAAAACGTTTTTCCTCTTCTTTTTTTTTTTTTGAAATAATAGTTGGTAATTTTGAAAGGTTTACCTGTATTGTAGGCATCTTCTGCATTTCATTTCAAGGAGCAGCAGAAACATGAAAAAGAAAAGGAAAAAAATGCTGAATTTCGACGAGTTTATCGGAGCAAAATGAAAGCAATGGAGAAATAAAAAACTCATCGGATATCTTCTACAATTTTTTCAGAGTATGTTATGAGAAACTTACAGTAACTCCAGCACGAACAACGAGCTTATGGGGAACATTATTGACATCAATTGCGTAAAATCTTATTCTGCGCCCATATGTAAAAATAAAAATTGAACATTAAAAAAAAGTTCAAACACCCTCAACCGACTTAATTTGCACAAAAGATCTAAAAATAGACAATACGGTGAAATTCCACAAAATTACAAGTATATCACTATTATCCGCCTTTGATAGCTCACTATTATCAGGCTTCAATAGCTCATATATATATAGAGATATATATAGTGGCAGAGCTAGAAATTTGAGATACGCTGGGCTTAATATTTACGGGGGTTCGGGGGCAACACCCCCAAATCTTTTTTTTTATTCATTCAATCCAAGTAGCACAAAATAACTATAAATATATAAACTTTAACTATAATAACATAATTATTTTAGTTGGTGGACTAAACTAAATTACTTGGGTGGGCTAAATGAAATTATTTGGGTGGACTAATTATACATAACTATAAAATGTAATAAATAAAAAAATGGAATTCACTTGAAACAAGAAATCGTAAGAGGGTGAATATGAACATATACATTAGAAAATTGATCCTCCACCACTCAACAAAATCTAAGCTACATAAGAGGGAAACGATAAAAAGAACGCTCTACTGAGCATTAAATAAAATAATAGCATGAACCTAAGAACTTACCTTGGATAATAATCAGCTGCTAATTTTTCGAGTTTCGGTTTCAAATATATACATTTCCTGCACCAACTTGCCATCCTGCATACCGAAATACTAACATTATCAGAGCCTTAACAAAAAGCAAGCGTGTGAAGGATAGAGAAATAATTCATATATATATATATATATATATATATATATATATATATATATATATATATATATATTAAAGTAAATATATATATATATATATATATATATATATATATTAAAGTAAATATTAACATAAATACGTTATCCTCTAAATAAATATTAAAATAAGAGATAAATCGACCTTGTAAAACAAGGCAGTCAAAATTGGGATTTAAAGTCAAAATTCCAGCCCAATTCTTTACAAAAACCAAATCGCATTTTGAACGCAATTTCACAGGCTATTTCACAAGCACTTGCGATTTTATTGCGATCTTACTCCTTTTCAGTGTGTAAATCTTAAAATCTTACGATTTTACTATTTAATTTTGATTTTGACTACATTATTGATTCTACATGGTTTTTGAAAATTTAGACACCATCCACTAGCCGAACAGTCCACTAGCTCATTACATTTCCAGAAATTTACTGAAATTCTCATCTCACTGAAAGTTGCAGCCAGAAGTTACAAGTTGGCTGCGGTACTTTGCTGATCCATATTCATTTTCAAAGTATCATCCATGCTTATTTTCTATTGATTTGGAACAAGAGAAGTTTCGAGATAATTTTTTAATTTTGTTCTTTTCTTTTCTGTTTTGATATTCTGATCTTACGTGAGGGATTACGGAGGGTTTTAAATAACTTTTTCAGGTGAATAACATTTTAAACCTGTAAATACAACCATTTTCAGATTCCATGTGATATTCAGATCCATGTCCATTCATAAGAGAAATTCTCCGGTTGAAGATCCCGTAAATTTCAAGATAGTTTTGTTGCTTATTATTTTCATGTATCTCTTTGCGGTTCTTGTTGTTCACTACTTGATGATGTTCTAAATTTTTGAATTATGTATTCAAATAAATGATAGCATTGACGGACGTCAAGTCTCCTATTTACACGAAGACCAAACCTTAATCGACTACCAATATCAATCCAATCCGGTGTACAATAATTCTCTAGATAACTCATACTCTATACAGAACTATTCTAGAAGCCACCAAGAACTATTCTACTACAACTATTCTAGAAGTAATGTGCAATAAATTTCTAAAGAATTCCTACTCTAAGAAATACAAAAGGATATATTCTAGTTGGATAATCTAATATATTAATTCAAAAAAAAAAAAATTCCATCAATAAAATTAATAAATGAAACAAACGAGTCAAGAAAAAATAAAATATACTTTTTAAGTCAAAAAAAGAAAACGAAAATAGCATACCATAAAACGACGACGGATTCGTCGAGCTGTTGGGCGCCGGCGACGACCCGATCGAAGTCGGATTCGCTGGAAACGGGCACCAGGTCAACCGAAACCCGTATATCATCTTGACCCGGTTGGGTAACCGACCCGCTTTCAGTGTAGCTAGTGTGCAGTACTAATCTCTGGACCATATTTGGGTGGAATATATTATTGGGAGATATTGAATTTCTATTGGATTTAATCGAACCAAATGGATTGTATAGCGAAGGGATTCTTGAATACTGGGTTTTAACCGACGGCAAAATATCCATTTTTAACAGAATATTTCTCTGAATGATTATTGTGAAGAAGTTTGGGGGCTGAATGATTTTGAATGGAGACAGAATATTTTGATTGAGAAAACAGGGGAAGCAAAAATATGACTTTTTATTTATTTTGGTAAAATTACACATGCACCCCTGAGGTATGCTAAAATTACTTTAAGGTCCCTGTAGTATCGGTAATTACAATCATCACCTGAAACATTGGTAGAAACCGTAACTACATAATGCATTGGGTAAGTTGTCAACATAGGGCTACGGGGTAACATTTTTTGTATCATTATTATTTTACTATATAAGATTTATAAATTGTCGTCTATCGTAGCATCGGTCTCGCGGATGCATATCGGTTTCCTGGACAGATTCCGATAATTGTTTCAGGATTGTGGTTGTAATTATCAATACTATAGGAATTTTAAAGTTATTTTAGCATAATTCAGGGGTGTAGGTGTATTTTATCCAATTTATTTATTTATAAAGATTAGTAAAATATTAAATTATCGAATTAATAATTCTAGTATATTTATATAGAGTCAGTTGCAAAGTTATTAATTTATCGAGGTTTTACTGTACATAAGTTGAAATTTGCACATTTTCAAAAATAAAATTAAGAAAAATATCTCACCCTCACAAATATCTTGCACCTCACAACAATTCAACCTATTCGGCGGTCAGGGTATGATTTTTTATTTATTTTATAAACGAAATTTCGGTTTTCAATTAATTTCCAAAAATAATTCCGAAAGTTCTACTCTTTTCACAAAATACTTATAACATTGATTTGATTATATTGTGCTATACATTCTATATATTAACGAATCGAAACAAAATGTTTACATCATCCCTACGATTTCGATCCGAAATTTTCCGATTTTACTACACCCTTTCCACTATTAACAAAAAGTAAATCTGATTTTCAAATTTTGTTTTTTCAAAAAAATAAAATAAGAATAATAATCTTTTTTTACTTTTGAAAATTTCGAAATTTCCTGAAATAGCGATTCCGGTCTAATCCATTCGATTTTCAGAGAAACTATTTATAATATAATATAACATAACAACAATTTGCAAAACACAACTGTTTTCACCTCACTTAAATGCAAAGATTGCACACAAATTATATGAAACACAATGCCAAAAAAATATCAGATCAAATTCTGGATAATCTGGGAGAGCGCCGAATAGCTTCCGAATATCGCAGAAACTAATCCGACTCCAATCACCAATACACACATCGACCCCTGAGAAAAAAACGAAAAAAAAATATTTATTAATAAAAATATATGAAATATAGAAATGAAAATTTGATTCGGCAAATTCTTGATTCATTTTTTTATCGAAAGGGTACCTGAAATAAGCTTATTTTTCTCTTTACGATGCTCATGTAGCACGCGCATGGAAGAATCAAGGTCTGCCGAAAGTAAATTTAGTTAGTGGAAATAGTAAAAATACGGAATCGTAAACGAGAGAAGATGATGACTTACAACAAGCATTGTGAGTAAAGAACCAATCAATGCCATCACAAGACCTGCATTATCCGTCGAATTAATAATGAGACGAACGAAGTTTTTTTTTCGTAGTAAAAGACGAAAAAGGGTATTATAGTAAATTTACCGAAGAAGGGAATGCTAAGAGCGACGAGCAAAGTAGAAATGACCAAAGCCGTCCTTATGAGGATCGAGTAGACATGTGATTTAACGTGGCTAGACGGTATCAATTCTTCGAGACTCATTGCCACGGGAGACATCGTTAATGCATACGTAATCGTAATTAAGGAATCGGCAATTTTTGTTTTTGTTTTTTTTTTTATTTCCTGCACATGCATTAATATCAAACCGATCGATTTTCAAAATTTATTTTGTCATTCGTATATTAAAAAGAATGCAAGTTGAGACTGTTTTAAGGCCTTTCGAGCTAGTTTCATCCTTGGGGGCGAAGACCCCCTTTTTTCGTAAATAAACACATTGAAGTGGGAAAAAGGATATTTGGTAAATGGATTGACCACCTGCAGAAAAGCAATTAGAAGAACAAGTTATATTAACTTCATAAACAATTTATAAATCTAGCTCACGAAAATTTATTTCGTAAGTTTTGATTTTTTTCGTTTTATTCGTGACTCGAAAATAAAAAAATTAACAACTAAAAAGAAATACTTACTGTAGTCCAAACGGCAATTTTAGATGCAATTAAGTCTTGCGGCATGTTGAGAGTGAACTGCGATTGAGTCGACTCGCCGAACATAGTGTATCCCAGAACGGCAACTGCAGCATACATCACAGTGCAGATTCCGAAGCTGCGTTTTTTTTTCCATTTACGCACGAGTTACAAAATAGCGAAGAAAGTAAACAAATATACAGTAGAACCTCGATAAATTAATGACATCGCTTAAATAATAAATCCTTCTGGTCCCAACTAGGTAGTGCTAAATTATTAACTCGATAATTTTAATATTTCGTTAAATTAATAGAATTTCCCTAGTCCCGACTGTATTAATTTATAGACGTTTAACTGTAATTAGCCTAATCATATACTCTAGCAATTTTAAGGTAAAATGGAACAAGAACACACATTACATATGAAGGATGTTTGAGTAATATTTTCAAACACGACGGGGTTTATGTGTAATTAGATAATTCAACGGAGGGCGGTATAATTCGTTTAAAAGAAAAAAAATAGTTTACCTCAATAAAAGTACCGAAGGGTATTGAGAAGGTTTAGCCATCGACGTATAAATATTAGGGAAAACGGCATGTCCCGAATAGCAATAACCGTATAAACCGATAGCAACTGGAAGAGTCGAAAGATTTAGCGTCGTCGTTTTTTGAGGCTCGAAACCAGCTTGATCGACTAATCCAACCCAAAACAAACAACCGACCACTAATATCGACGCGATAACTCCTCCAGCTGATAATAATTATTAAAAAATATATATTATTACTACATTAAATTTAATGTAATAACAAGTTCGAAAATGTGATTAATATTGATTTTGATGAATTTGTTTTTTTACCAGAAATGTAGCTAAGAATACTCAAATCGCGTAGCCAAACAGTCGGAAGAACAGCTAGCGCAGTCATCACGGCAAAAAGATGGTGAGAGTTCAATTCGAACGATCCGATATTTAAATGCGCGTTCGGGAATAAAGACGACAAGTTATCGCTCTCCAAAATAATATACTCAACACAACAAGCCTGCACAAATAACAAAATGAGATATAGATATACGTAAATTTACGTATAATTCGGCTACTGTTGAGATGTACTTACGTATAGCTCCACGTATAAAATTATCTGCACCACAAACGTAAATTTAACGTTAGCTGTTAAAAAAATGTGGAAAAAAATTAGGAAATAATTGATGAATACTTACGGATATGGCAATACGACCTACGGTACCGAACGCAGCTTGTCCGATATCGGGGTAGGTTTCGAGGCCAGGTTGACTGTCGAGGCAGTGCCGTAAGAGAATTCCGGTGTAGTAAGAAAGTATTGCGTATATAAATAGTATAGAAAGACCGATCCATCCTCCTTCTTTTACAGCGTATGGAGTTGAAAGAATTCCGACCCCGCATAGTACGTTCATTCCTACGTTAAAAAATATCGTCTCGATTATTCGTGTTTTATGCAAAAAAAAAAAAAAAAAAACTTATAATGCAATTTTTTATAGCAAACTACACCCGAAAACCTCGTCGTTTAGGGGGTTGTGTCCTAAGAAAAAAATGCATTACGGGGTTTGTTTTGCTAATATTAATAACACGGGGACTTGTTTAGCAATTCGATACAACACAGGAGTATTAAATGCAATCATACTCTAAGAAAATACATATAACAAAGACTAAAATGCCCTTTGTTATTAAATGATGTGATGTGAATAGAGAGTTAATGTTTGAAAGTGTTCGACTAATAACGGTAAAAAACTCGAAAAAAATGTATTCAATGAGAATAAAGAACACCTACCATTTAGCACCGCTTGACCGTACGAGCTCTGCCGAGAAAGCGGAAGTTCGTGAGAAACCGAAGATTTACCATCGGGTATTATTTTCTTCAAACTAGACTTCCTCGAGGGTATAGGTGGCAAAAGAGAATGTGACGAACTCCGTCTTTCTTTAGGCTTCTCTTCATCGACAGGTGTAATAAGAGGCTTGCTTAAAGAAGGCAATATCTCGGGTGTGTGTCTCCTTGTAAGAGTCGACGATAGAAACGAGCTGCTAAATCGTGTTAACGTAGGTGTCCCGAGAAAATTAAGGCTTGGTGATGGTACACTACTGTACAGATCAATCGATTGCCTGTCACACACAAAAAAAAAGTTACTAATTTCAAAATATCAAACCAAAAAAAATCGATTAGACCGTGTTTGGCTAAGCTTATAAGCTGTTTTTAAGAGCTTATAAGCTCTTCCAAAGTGTTTGGAATTTTTTTTTAAGAAAGATCTTAAGAATTCAAAAAATAAGCTGGTGGAGAGCTTATAAGATTTTTTTTAAAAAGTACGTACACTCCACCTTTTTACTTAAGATCTTAAAAATCTTAAAACAACTTATAAGCTCTTCCAAAGTGTTTGGAATTTTTTTTCAGAAAGATCTGAAAAATTCAAAAAAGAAGCTGGTGCTTATAAGATCTTTTTAAAAGAGTACGTACACTCCAACTTTTTATTTAAGATCTTAAAAAACAGTAAAAATAAGATGTAACAGTTTATCAGCTCTTAAAATAACTTATCACATGTTCAGATGTGATAAGCTGGTGTAATCAAGTCAGTTCGGAGTTGATGTGATCCCTAAAAATGGCCTAATAACTTCATCATAAATATAAAAAAAGGTTTTAATCAAATCGAATTACTCGAACCGGATACGAGAAGTAATCATATTAGAACATAAAACTAAACGAATCTTGATCAAAATCGACTCGTAAATCGTAATACACACATAAGAAAACGAGATATAGATACATGAAAAGAAAAGAAAAAAAACCTGTAACTCTGAGGCCAAGAGGGGTTAAGAGAATTGGGCTTGCTTTGTTGACGGATCTCGTTTTCGTTATCGCTCGAATAATTCGAAGAATCGGAATTGTTAGCAGCTTCGTTATCTTCGACTTTGTCGTATAGCACCTTCTCTTCATCTTCTTCTTCCTCACTGTCTATGTAGAAACTCTGCTCCGATACAGAGTTCTTCATGCCATCTCT